>JACEFZ010025204.1:0-26948 GCA_014155875.1 Cepaea nemoralis | reverse complement strand
TCCCCTTAAAAAAACCACACCTTGCTCCCAAGGGGGGCCCTTATTTAAAAGTGTTTTAATTGAAAGGGCCCATTTTTTTCCCCCCCCACTTAAAAAACCCATAAACCCCTTTTGCCACGTGCTAAGTTGAATGAAAGGGGCTATTACTTCACTTACCACAGGACCTGCTACGTGCTAAGTTGTACGAAAGGGCCCATTACTTCACTTACCACAGACCTGCTATGTGCTAAGTTGTATGAAAGGGCCCATTATTTCACTTACCATAAACCTGCCACGTGCTAAGTTGTATGAAAGGGCCCATTACTTCACTTACCACAGACCTGCTACGTGCTAAGTTGTACGAAAGGGCCCATTACTTCACTTACCACAGACCTGCTATGTGCTAAGTTGTATGAAAGGGCCCATTACTTCACTTACCACAGACCTGCTACGTGCTAAGTTGTATGAAAGGGCCCATTACTTCACTTAACACAGACCTGCTACGTGCTAAGTTGTATGAAAGGGCCCATTACTTCACTTACCACAGACCTGCTACGTGCTAAGTTGTATGAAAGGGCCCATTATTTCACTTACCACAGACCTGCTACGTGCTAAGTTGTATGAAAGGGCCCTTTACTTCACTTACCACAGACCTGCTACGTGCTAAGTTGTATGAAAGGGCCCATTACTTTACTTACCAAAGACCTGCTACGTGCCAAGTTGTGTGAAAGGACCCATTACTTCACTTACCACAGACTTGCTACGTGCTACGTTGTGTGAAAGTACCCCTAGTAGTAGTAGTAGTAGTATCCATTGGCACCTTGCCGTCTTGACAGACGATAGTTTGTGCTCTAAAAAGGCATAATAACTTTTAACTATGGCGGTAGCGAGTGTGACTGATAAGGCCAATTTGCGCTGTAAATGTCCGTTCACAGTGGGTGCATGTGAACACGTGGTCATTTCCACCATCATGCACCATCTTACGTCTCAAACGCTTGGTGTGTGACTTTTCTGCAATAATTTTCTCCTTTGACTTTATTCCATTTCTGATATTTGCCCTCCATGCAACACGTTCAGCGGCGACTTGCTCCCAATGTGCATTATCAATGCCTGTATCAATCATGTCCCGCTTACACACATCTTTGTATCGTAGTAGAGGCCGACCCTGAGATCTCTTACCCATCTGTAATTCACCAAAAAAGATATCCTTTGGTATTCTACCATCATCCATCCTCCTAAGATGTCCTATCCATCTAAGTCTACGAAGACTGAGCATGGAATAAACTGTCACACAACCTGATCTTTCCAATACTTCAGTATTTGTGATTTTGTCTTGCCACTTAATACCAAGAATTCTTCGCAGACACCGCATATGAAAGCTGTTTAAATTGTTCTCTTGGTGTGAGTAAGTTGTCCAGGTTTCACTGCCATAGAGAAGAGTACTAAGGACACAGGCTTGATAGACAAGGACTTTTGTTTTGGCAGTAAGCTTCCTGTTCTCCCAGACTCTTTTTCTTAACCTGTTCATTGTTGTTGCTGCCTTACCAATCCGGATGTTGATTTCCTGATCTAGGGATAATTTGCTATTTACCACTGATCCTAGATATGTAAAATGGTCTACTATCTCTAGTTCGGCGTCGTCAATAAAGATTGATGGTACCCCATGTGCACCTTGTGACATAATCTGTGTCTTCTTTTTGCTAATTGTTAAACCAAATTCAGAACAAGCATTGGAGAATGCAGATAGTAGACATTGCAATTCTTCCTCAGAGTGGGTCGTAACTGCAGCATCATCTGCAAAAAGCAACTCTCTGATCAGTACCCTCCTAATTTTGGTCTTAGCCTTCAATCTCTGAGCATTGTAGAGGCCGCCATCTGAGCGTGAGTGAATGTATATACCACCATCCTGATCACGAAATGCATATTTCAGTAGAAGTGAAAAGTATATTCCAAAGAGGGTGGGAGCTAGTACACAACCTTGCTTAACTCCACTCTTGATTTCAAATTCTTCAGAAGTTGCACCATCAAACTTGATTATACCCTTCATGCCTGTGTGGAACGATTCCACAATGGACAGAAGAGTTGGTGGGCAGCCAATCTTCTTTAGTGCCTTGAACAGACCCTCACGACTGACCAAATCAAATGCCTTTGTGAGGTCGATGAAGGCAATAAACAGTGGTTGATTCTGTTCACGGCATTTTTCTTGCATTTGTCGCAATGAGAATATCATATCAGTGGTAGACCGGTTCTGTCGAAAGCCACACTGTGATTCGGGGTAGACTTGATCTCCTAGGACTTGAAGTCTGCGCAGAACAATTCTGGCAAATACTTTTCCAACAATACACAGAAGTGAGATACCCCTATAGTTGTTACAGTCGCTCCGATCACCCTTGTTCTTGTACAGCGTTATGATGTTTGAATCTTTGAAATCCTGTGGGACTTGTCCTTCACGCCAGCATAGCTCTATTAGCTGGTGGATCTGTAGAGTGAGTGTTTCTTGCCCACTCCTGATAACCTCTATTGGAATCCCATCCTTACCTGGAGCCTTGCCAGATGCAAGTTCATTTATAGCACACTTAACTTCTGTTATGGTGGGAAGTGTGTCCAGGTGGTCAAGAGTTGGTAGAGCCTCTATGGCATTTAGGGCATCATCCGCTAGTTTGGTCTCACTTGAGTAAAGCTCCAAATAGTGCTCTACCCATCTGTCCATCTGCTGTTTCTTATCAGTGATGACTTCTCCAGTAGTAGTAGTAGTAGTAGTAGTAGTAGTAGTAGTAGTAGTAGTAGTAGTAGTAGTAGTAGTAGTAGTAGTAGTAGTTATAGTAGTAGTAGTAGTATTGTTGCTACTACAAATACGTATACACAGATGATACTGCTGCAACTACATCAAATATTAAAGCGACCATTGTTATCACGACCTTTACTTCAACAACAGCCACAACAACGACCTTGACTTACTTGGGAAACAACCACAGAATCTGAAGGTCTCGGCAGGACACCGTGGACAACAGCCAGACAGCCATCAGCGTGATTATCCAAATATTCCCCCACCCCTGGACCAATGTCATCTTACGTTCCTGAAATCTGAGAAATAATAATAGAAAATAACAGGAAGTAAAGTAGCTGTACAGAACACAATTACGAAAACATAAGACGTTGCTGAGAATAGCCTTCATCGGCAAACAAATACATAAAACAGAACATATAAACACGTGGAAGGCACGAACGTGATTACATTCGGGCATAATAATCGAATGAGAAGAATGCAAAGATGAAAAATGAAAGATGAGGAACATAATAACATGTTGTAAAGATTCGAACTTCTCTGCCTTGCGTCTAGAATACATTCACAATTTAATACTGTCACTTTCTTACTTGACTTCCCCTTCTACATTAACCGATTAAGTATCATGGAATAATTGACTGTCCCCTTCTACATTAATCGATGAAGTACCATGGAATAATTGACTGTCCCCTTCTACATTAACCGATGAAGTACCATGGAATAATTGACTGTCCCCTTCTACATTAACCGATGAAGTGCCATGGAATAATTGTCCCCTTCTACATTAACCGATTAGTTAGTTAGTTAGTTAGTTAGTCGACAGATCATCCTCATTGCACATCGAACCATTCAGTCCATAAGTGCTCGGATCCCCTCCTCAGCAAATCCCGCAACGTGTAGCGGCTAACGACGCCAGTTCTGTGTTGGTTTATCAATCTTCTTTGGCTTCCTGCGTAGTGTTCTTGTTTGGCCACCCCTCTTTTAATTTGCTGCTCTCGCAGTCTGGCCATTGTTGTAGATTCACAGTCATCACTTGGTTCTCGCAAAAGTCTTACTTCTCGTAGAGCATTCAGAATGTCGGCCTGGTCCATGGCGCGTCCGCCCTCCACAGTAGCCTCACCTGCGAGCTTGTCAGCCCGCTAATTTCCTTGTACTCCCGCATGCCCTGGCACGAAGATGAAACTAATCTTTGCCAGTCGAGACCGCTCCAGAGGCAGCAACCATTCTCTTCGGATCGACCCCTCCTCTATCCTCTTGATCATGTTCATTGAGTCGCTAAGGAAACAAGCCCTAGTGAATGTCTGTGTCTCGAGCCATGTTATTGCTTTACTTACTGCCATGACTTCCATGGTCAGGCTACTTGTGGTTTCAGTGAAAGCACCAGAGTCCTCCTTCACAATTCTCCCTCCGGCCCGAGCTGTAAAGGCCCATGAGCTTCTCACATGTCGGACGACCGACCCATCTGTGTAGATGACCGCGTCACCGTCTAGCGAATTCTCGAAAATCAACGCTTGTACTTCAGCCTCAACAGCAGCCGGATTTTCTTGTCTGCATTTTCTATCTAGTTGGATGCAAACTGAAAAGGATGTGCAGAAGTCTGTTGGCACTTGCACCCACTCCTCGCCAGGTTCTAAGTCCTCAAGTGAACACACCTGTTGAAGAATGTCTTCGGCTTGACCCATCCACGACCGTCCTCTTTTTAACCTGCTGCCCTTCACCTTCCTAATTTCACTATGCAGTGGATGTTGTGTGTTTGCGTTAATTCTGAGGTAGGCGCGTGCCCTGCAACCTTGTATTCTCTCTTCAATGGTTGGAAAATCAAGAAGGTAGCGCATCGCCCTGCATGCTGTATCTCTTGTACATCCAAGAATAATGCGCATAGCTTCATTCTGTATCCTTTCCATCCTTTCTATCTGCTTATGGCTGAGAGTCAGGATTGCCATTGCATACTCCAAAACAGACATGACCAGCCCCTCGTACAGAAGACATAGATGGCGCTGCTCACAGTTTGCTGCCGCCATCACCCGCATCGCTGCCAAACCCCGCTTGGCCTTTGTTATCACCTGGTCTATGTGCACATTATAAGCAAGGCTTCGATCAAACCGTATCCCCAGGTAATTCATTGCCTGCGTTCTTTCCACCGCCTCTGAACACAGCATTACAGTTGGTGTTGGAGTGTTGACAATATGATTATTCAACGAGAACCAAGTCACTGTTGCCTTTGTTGGGTTGACCATTGCCCCAGCTTCATCACACCAAGTACTTATGCGATTGAGTTCGGTTTGTAGTTCCACAGCAACCTCCTCTCTATCCTTACCCTGACGATACACTAAAACATCATCGGCATATGACAATGTCCTGCCAGGTCCAGTGATCTGCTCACTGGTGATTCTCACTGTGTAGGCGTTGAACAGTACCGGAGATAATGGTGATCCCTGTGGTAGGCCAGGATATATTGTTGTTGGTTCCGAAGTCCAACTGCCACATCTAAAAACTACTTTCCGTTGGAAGAGGGCTGCAGCGATCCAACTAAGGAGGAATGGACTTACGTTTAGTTCGAGAAGCTGAAACATTAAAAAATCCAGTGGTACTCTGTTGTATGCGTCCTCAAGATCAATCGCTGCAGCAACGGTTTCAGTGCCTGCGTGGAAACCTTCATAGACATCCTGGGCAAAGACTGCTGCATTGGTCCAGGTTTCTCTTTTTGGACGGTACCCACCCAGGGTAGGTGGGAAAACACCTTGCCTCTCTAGTTGGCTTGATATTTTCCTGGCAATTACCTTCTCCAGCAGCTTGCCTATTGTATTCTGCATGGTTATAATTCGATATCCCTGAATTTTTTTGTGGTCTTTGTCAGGCTTCGGCAAGGGAATCAGGTAGCTGTGTAACCATTCCTCCTTGATGCTAGCACTCCCTATACTGTTGTTGTACATGTCTGCTAGTTTCTCTAGCTCATTGTCGGTACACCTATTTATGTCGTCGTATCTTATGCCATCAGGACCTGGAGCACTGTTTTTTGATCGTCGAAGCACAGCCTTGATTTCTTTCACTGTCACTGTGTCTTCATCCGAAGTGTTCTGGGCCTTGCATCTGTCTGAGGTGACCTCCTTGGCCAGATTTCGGCCTCCTATGTCTGTCTGGTTGCTCTGCTCAAGGTAGCGTTCAAAGAGGGCTTTGCCCTTGTCCTCGTCAGTCCTCTGTCAGATGAGGTCAGCACCTTGGAAGTCAGAAATGCTCTTATTCTTGACTACACCACTCATGCTTTTATGTAGTCGCCAGAACAATTTCAGTGACTTGTCTGTGCTTACTCTTTGACACACCTCTGCCCATTTTTCGCTTTTAACAACCTTGACCAGTTTTTTGAAATAGCTTACTTTTGTGTGCATCTCTCTTTCTAAGTGCAAGCAGGGACTAGGATGACCAGCTCTGTTCTTCTTGGCATTTTGCCATCTCCTTACAGCACTACGCTTATCCACCCAAGCCTTCTCCACCTCGAAACTCCACCACGGTGGCTGCTCCCAGCTTTTTTTCCTGCCCTGAAACGTTCTGCGCTTGTCACGTCTTATTTTACTCACCACATCTTGCCCTGTACTGTCATACTGGAACGTCTTTACCTTTAGCTTGTGCTGCCTGGTTCTGCCTTTCTCCACCAGTATGCTGCAAGGGTGGTGGTCGCTGCCATGGTGTCCTAGGACACCCCATCTACACACTGTAGTGAGTGAAGGTGAAACTAGCGCCAGATCAATAGCACTGTCCTCATCGCCCGGACGGCTTGCTGTCCTGGTGACACCGCCACTGTTGATACAAACCAGGTCGATGGTTTCCAGTGCAGTCTCGAGCTCCTCCCCCTGTGTATTGGAGGAAGTGTTTCCCCATGATCTGCCTTTAGCGTTGAAGTCACCACAGAAAATAACATTTCTCTCGTGGCCTAATATGCCACTTAAGCACTGCCACTTCTGGGCGTCCACACTGGCATTGCGGGCATAAACATTAACCAACACGAATGGTATACTGGAATGAACTCTCAACGCCTGTATTTGTATATCGTCACTGTCCCAACTGGACATGTCTAGCTCTGACGCCACCATGCTGTCGCGAACGAGAATCGCCATTCCCAGATTTCGTCTGTTGTAGAAACATTTGAAGCCGGCAATTTGGAGTAGCTGATCGCCCAGTCTCGTCTCCTGGAGTGCTACAATGTCGTTCCTGTAAACTAGGGTTTCTAAAATAGAGCCCCGTTGTTTTACACTGGCACAGTTCCAATATAGAATACGGATATTCCTGAGTCCTAGACGGTGACACTTGAGTCTAAACCGCCTCAAACCACCACGCTTACCTTGCTTCTTTCTCCCTGCGCGGCTACCACGCCGCTTCGGTATGTTGACTGCTGACCGCTCGAAGAACACACGTTGTTCCGCCATGTTGAAAAAACGTAAACACAGACTGAGAAAACCACACACGCTGCTGAAAATTCACTCAAGGATGGCTTCGCTCGATGCACGAACTCCGTAGCACCCGCGCAGATCTTGAGTAGAAACTCCTGGTTTTACATCCTGACACACCAATTACACGCAAGAGATGAATAAATCCATCCCCTACGCGAAAACGTTAACGAACACAAAACAACACGACCGTCCGTCGCCATCTTGAAACCGATTAAGTATCATGGAATAATTGACTGTCCCCTTCTACATTAACCGATGAAGTATCATGGAATAATTGACTGTCCCCTTCTACATTAACCGATGAAGTATCATGGAATAATTGACTGTCCCCTTCTACATTAACCGATTAAGTATCATGGAATAATTGACTGTCCCCTTCTACATTAACCGATGAAGTATCATGGAATAATTGACTGTCCCCTTCTACATTAACCGATGAAGTATCATGGAATAATTGACTGTCCCCTTCTACATTAACCGATTAAGTATCATGGAATAATTGACTGTCCCCTTCTACATTAACCGATTAAGTATCATGGCATAATTGACTGTCCCCTACTACATTAACCGATTAAGTATCATGGCATAATTGACTGTCCCCTTCTACATTAACCGATGAAGTATCATGGAATAATTGACTGTCCCCTTCTACATTAACCGATTTAGTACCATGGAATAATCAATCGTCCCAAACTACTTCCCGTATCTGCCAAGGGTTTATATATCGCCTAAATGTCAGTGTGAAATGTTCTCTCAATTAAAATATTAATACAGTAGTTATCTCTAAATAACCTGCTTTAATTTGATACAAAATACAACATGTCTGTGATCATATTAACCAAGTTTAAGTCATAACTGTGACACATCCCTAATTCCCATTTTCCAAAATTCATTTTTTTTTTTGGGGGGGGGGGGGGGGGGGGTGACATTACGATATACCAGCCACCTGCAATGTTCTAAAACATTCTGTCACACCCCACGCAATGTTTTCCTTACCCTAACTGAGACATCTGATGGCTGTGGAAATGTGGTTTCTGAGGAAAATGCAAAGAATACCATGGACATATAGAAAAACCAATGAACAAGTCCTTCAAGAAACAAATGAAGATCGTAAACTGATTAGAGAAATTAGACGTAGACAGTCAAAAGTTTGTGGGCATGTTATGAGAAGTGACTTGGAGAACTTGGTGACGACTGGCAAGATCGAAGGGAAGAGACCGAGGGGAAGACCAAGAAGTAAATATCTGGATGGCTTGGCCACGTAGCATGGTCGAGACAGAAACACAGAGCTTATCCACGACTCTGGTGATCGAGTGAGATAGCAGAACATGACCGCCTACGCTTATCGACATGGCACATGATGGATGGAACGGAGACATATTATTTTAGTCCAGCGCGCGGAGTTCAAATTTGCTCAAGAAGGAAGGTGTACCCAAACAGGATTTTTTTTTTTTTTTCCCCCGCGTTTCCATCCTGTTTCAGGATATTGCGGTCAACACCAGCATCTTTCAGCTGCATGTTGATTCCTAGGCTAGATTACGCTCATCAGCACGCCACGACTTTCTGAGCGACCGGCTCCATACTCTCATAAGTCACTTTTGCGATTCGAACCACTGCTAATTCTCGTCGCGTCACGTGACGAGAGTATTCGGGGTTAGCGGAGAAAGCTGCTAACCCCTCGGCCATGGACCCGGTACCCAAACAGGATGAAGTCATTAAACAACAGGCTAGGCCTAAATGGAATGCAGACTGAACACGACAGATTAAACATCACCGTGCAAGAGAAAATCCGAGGATATTCACTTTACCCCATGGATGTTTGGCGGAATACAATTACCGATCTGGAAGGGAATATTTTCAACTCGATTTCGGGAGTATTCAAACTTTTCCTCAACATTTTGTGTGTGTGTGTTCGCATATCCTTTACAGGACATCGCTGTCAACATCAGCATCTTTCAGCTGATTGCTGATTTCTTGGCAAGATTACGCTCAGTAGTTTGTCATTGCTTTTTGAGCGACCGGCTTAATACTCCATAAGTTACCTAAGCGGAGAGAACCGCCACCGATTCTCAAGCACTTCACGTTACTCACGAGAGTATACGGGATTACGGAGAAAGTCGCAAACCTCTAGGCCACGGAGTCCGGCAACATTTGTTTACATTCATGTATTTCACAGACGACTAGAGTATATTGCATATAAAGTCTGCTGAGGAGAATGAGCACGCACTCATTTGACCGCAGCACTGTAAAAACAATTATATCATTAGTAAACTAAAATACAATTATTCACAAACCCGCTGAAAGAAAATCACATCACCAAATTCATTTGAAAAACAAAGCAGTGAAAATATTTCTCAACACCTTAACTAACGCGACCGTGAACAAAGCGTGAATTAATGCTAATTGTGAACTGTTTATAAACAATATAACCCACCTAAACAACACGAGAACAATGACAATCCATTACTGGGATCAGAGTTGATGTGAGGGAACACGTGGAAGGAAAGTTACCTGTCAATGAAATATCATTATAGAACCCTCAGTCACCCTAATTTATGCGTACGTTCCGTCTATCTGTGATCCCGGAGCACCAGGCTATCTGTCCGTAACTCCGTCTGCATGGTTACCTGTCTGTGAGTCTGCTTGTCTGCATTTATGCTTGTCTGTCTGCACGAATGTATGTATGTATGTTTGACTATATGCCTTCTGTCTTTCTGATTGTCTGCCTGCCTATCTTTCTGTTGTGTGTATATATATATATATATATATATATATATATATAATATATATATATATATATATATATATATATATATATATATATATATATATATATATATATATATATATATAAGGGCTTGCGGAAGTTAACAATTAAGTAATCGATTAATCGTTCATTTATTTTAACGATAAAAATTTTTAACGATTAATCAAAAACTTTTCTCCCATCACTTATACAAATGAACCGGATGTCAAAAAATTGTCGGACATTTAAACATAGTGCCGCAAACACAACCGAGTTGCAAAATTGTACTGAGTCCACCATTGTGTAAGCTGCAGCAAGATGTACCAACAAGTTGGAATGGTATGTTTATTATGCTACAGATTCTTCTACAGGCCAGAGAAGCGTTAGCTGTCTACATATCAGATGAAAAGACGCAATACAAAGGTCCAAAACTGTCAGATTCAGATTGGGAGAAGATTTCGAAATATGTCAGTTTTGGACTTATTCTGTCAGACTACGGTCTTGCTTGGCGGTCAAGATTATGTTTCATGTAGCTGTGTATTGCCACTGCTATCATCGTTGAAAAAGCATATGACTGTACACGATGATGATACGGGCTACATAGCTAAATTTAACGCAGCATCTTTTAATGACTTCAGTGAACGTGTAGCTAATATGACAAGTATTGAAATACTACAGATTGCAGCAGCACTTGATCCACGCTACAAAAACCTGAAGTGTTTGTCCAAAGATGCAAAAGAACGAACTTGGTCACGTATTGAACAACAAAAAGCAGCTGATGTTCATGATAAGCAGATGGAGACTGCTGCAACAAATGATACTGACATTGACAATGAAACTATATGTGAACCAAATGAAAAGCGTATTAAGCTAATGGAGTCTGACTCAGACACGGACGATCATATCGACAGCTCCTCTGATGAATTGCTGCGTTATAAAATTTAGAAGAAAGGTGCTGAACCGGTTGACCCTATTCAATGGTGGAAACTTAATGAACATCGATATCCAAAATTGGCATTCCTTGCCAAGACCATTCTGTGCATACCGACTACCTCAGTTCCATGTGAACGATTGTTCAGCTCTGCAGGTTATATTGTTAATAAGACGCGCTCGTCACTTGAACCAAATACTGTCAACATACTCGTCTGTTTGCATTGTTAGTTATTAGATGACATATGAACAAGAAAATTCCGTGTTATTTCGATTTTTGACAAATACGACTATAATGTGAGTTATGTGACCATAAATGTTTGCTTTAATCGAAATTAACTATTAATTAATCGTTAATGTTAAATTTAAATTAATCGGTCGCAGGACTTACATATATAGTTCAGTGGGAGCAAGTCGCCGCTGAACGTGTTGCATGGAGGGCAAAGATCAGAAATGGAATAAAAATAAAGGAGAAAATTATTGCAGATAAGTCACACACCGAGCGTGTGAGACGTAAGATGGTGCATGATGGTGGAAATGACCACGTGTTCACATGCACCCACTGTGAACGGACATTTACAGCGCGAATTGGCCTTATCAGTCACATTCGCTACCGCCACAGATAAAAGTTATTATGCCTTTTTAAAGCACAAAATATCGTCTGTCAAGACGGCAAGGTGCCATATATATATATATATATATATATATATATATATATATATATATATATATATATATATATATATATATATATATATATATATATACGTGTCTGTAAGGATACAGTCATAGAGAGTTGAGCACTCAGCCGCGCAGATTTAAAGATAGTCGTTAGTTAGTCGCGGTTCCAACATCACAGCAAAGGGTCGTCCCCATTATGCTCCGTTCCCCTGCCAGTGAATAGCACATTAAATGTTCCTCGCTGCCCCATGTGAAAAGTGGAAAAGACAGGAGTCTCGACAAACAACGGCCCGCTCAGACACTTTGTGCAAAATGCCACCGCCAGAATGTCACCACAAAAGTCCTCTATGAACAATACAGTTCACACCTGGTGGAACTGGCAGTCACTTTCCCAACCAGATATTCACCCACAAAGTCTCGACGTTTCTAAATGTTGGTGTTCCGTTTCTAGATGTTTTCTAGCCACTACGCCATTTTCCCTCCGAAATATAGACCACGCAACAAAACAACCCCAAACAGATGCAAAAAAAACAACACCTCACTTTACATAATACGTCGTCAGAATGCTAAGATTTGAAGATACAGTCATAGAGATTTGAGCACTCAGCAACGCAGATTTGAGGATACCGTCATAGGGATTTGAGCACTCAGCCGCGCAGATTTCAGGATACAGTCGTATAGATTTTAGTACTCAGCCGCGCAGATTTGAGGTTACAGTTATAGAGAGTTGAGCACTCAGCAGCGCAGATTTGAGGATACAGACGTATAGATTTGAGCACCCAGCCGTGCGGATTTGAGGATACAGTCACATAGAATTGAGCACCCAGCCGCGCAGATTTGAGGATACAGTCATAGAGATTTGAGCACTCAGCCGCACAGATTTGAGGATACAGTCATAGAGATTTGAGTACTCAGCAGCGCAGATTTGAGGTTACAGTCATAGAGATTTGAGCAATCAGCCGCGCAGATTTGAGGACACGGTCATATAGATTTGAGCACCCAACCGCGCATTTTTGAGGATACATAGATTTGAGGGAACAGCCACCGAGATTCCAGGTGGCAGCATGGATATTGAAGGCTATACAAATGGAAATTTAAAGAAACACATACACAGAGAGATTTAAGGGAACACACATGGGGATTTAAAGGAACACACACGCACGGAGATTTAACGGAACACACACACACAGCGATTTAAGGGAACACCCACATATATTTAAGGGAACAGACACATACATTCTAAGGAACACCCAAGTAGATATAAGGGAATATCCACATAGCTTTAAGAAAACAAGGAAAGAGATTTAAGGGAACACCCAGAGAGATTTAAGAGGGCAGCCACATAGATTGAAGTGAACAACCACAGAGAAATAAGGGACCACCTACAGAGATTTAAGGGGAAAGCCACATAACTTTAAGGAAACAACCAAACAAATTTAAGGGAACACCCGCAGAGATTAAAGGGAGCAGCCACAGAGATTTAAGGGAACAGCCACAAAGATTTAAGGGAGCAGCCACAGAGATTTTAGGGAACAGCCACATAAATTTAAATGACCACCTACAGAGATTTAAAGGAAAAGCCACAGAGCTTTAAAGAAACAACCATAGAGTTTTAAGGGAACAACCACATAGATTTATGGGAACAGTCATAGAGATTTCATGGTATATACACATAGAGTTAAGGGAACAGCCACAGAACTTTAAAGGGACAGCTACTGGAATTCAAAGGAACACCCTGGGGATTTAAAGGAACAGCCACACGGTGTTATAGGAGACAGTTACGGAGATATAGGACACAGCCACGGAGATTCAGGTCATATGTAGAGAACAACTGTTATATTTACTGAACAATATGGCGAGGGAGCCGCTGTGGCGCAGTAGCTAGCACATCGGCCCGATGTGTTCGAGTCCTCCTTGAAGATGAGATTTTAAAGAAATGTAATTGGTCTCCTAGGTCCACCCAGCCTAAAATGGATAATGGAAATGTTTAGGGATGTGACAACGGCCGGCGTGACATTGACGAAATCACCCTTTGGATACCAGTTGGTCAGTACAAATATGGGGCTACCACTATATACCCATTGCACCTCAAAGTGTGTGAAAAGATTGTGTTCATGTACATGTTTATTTATCTGACGCAGAATGAACTAGCAAACAGAACATGGGAGAGAGGCTGTATAAATGAATGTATCAGGAAGTATAGCAAGTGCTTTGTGGAAGCTAAGACAAACAAATACAGAAGTCTTAGAGAAGGTGGACATGAAAGGAGAACTGACGGAAGTAATCAAGAAATGACCAGTTATATTTCTGGCCACATTTAAGACAGAAGGGAGCCGCTTTGTCGGAGTAGCTGGACGCTCGCTTGACTGTCCGGTGGTCTGGTCGTGGTGGTTGGACGCTCGTTTGACTGTCCGGTGGTCTGGTCGTAGTGGCTGGACGCTTTCTTGACTGTCCGGTGGTCTGGTCGTTGTGGCTGGACGCTCTCTTGATTGTCCGGTTGTCTTGTGGTAGTGGCTGGAAGCTCTCTTGATTGTCCGGTGGTCATGTTGTAATGGCTGGACGCTTGCTTGACAGTCGGGTGGTCTTGTCGTAGTGGCTGGACACTCGCTTGACTGTCCGGTGGTCTGGTCGTTGTGGCTGGACGCTCTCTTGATTGTCCGGTGGTCTTGTCGTAGTGGCTGGACACTCGCTTGACTGTCATTGGTCATGGGTTTGAATCCGCTTCGAGGCGGATGTTTAAAAACTGACTTTTTTCTTAAGTTGACCCGCCCTAAAATAGGTAATGAGAAATGTCCCGGGAATCAAAGGCGACCGCCGTGCTCCTGACCACATCAGCCGTCGAGTACCCACTGGCCTTAAAATTGTGAGTCCAGCACCATGTGCTGAATGCGCATTAAGGTGAGTAAAAGTGTCATGGAAAGATACAACAGTCTTGTCAACACTGTACTGGAGGGAAGCGTCGCAGTGAGCAGAGGAAGAGGTAGACAACGATACAGGCCAGAAGATGTCCATTAGAGATGGACGAACAACGGTATGTTAGAGCGTGCAACAGCAGCGATAGACACGTGCAACAGCAGCGAGAGACAAGACAGCAGTATGTTAGAGCGTGCAACAGCAGCGAGAGACAAGACAGCAGTATGTTAGAGCGTGCAACAGGAGCGAGAGACAAGACAGCAGTATGTTAGAGCGTGCAACAGGAGCGAGAGACAAGACAGCAGTATGTTAGAGCGTGCAACAGCAGCGAGAGACAAGACAGCAGTATGTTAGAGCGTGCAACAGCAGCGAGAGACAAGACAGCAGTATGTTAGAGCGTGCAACAGCAGCGAGAGACAAGACAGCAGTATGTTAGAGCATGCAACAGGAGCGAGAGACAAGACAGCCGTATGTTAGAGCGTGCAACAGGAGCGAGAGACAAGACAGCAGTATGTTAGAGCGTGCAACAGGAGTGAGAGATAAAGCAGCAGTATGTTAGAGCGTTCAACAGGAGCGAGAGACAAGACAGCAGTATGTTAGAGCGTGCAACAGGAGCGAGAGACAAGACAGCAGTATGTTAGAGCGTGCAACAGGAGCGAGAGACAAGACAGCAGTATGTTAGAGCGTGCAACAGGAGCGAGAGACAAGACAGCCGTATGTTAGAGCGTGCAACAGGAGCGAGAGACAAGACAGCAGTATGTTAGAGCGTGCAACAGGAGTGAGAGATAAAGCAGCAGTATGTTAGAGCGTTCAACAGGAGCGAGAGACAAGACAGCAGTATGTTAGAGCGTGCAACAGGAGCGAGAGACAAGACAGCAGTATGTTAGAGCGTGCAACAGGAGCGAGAGACAAGACAGCCGTATGTTAGAGCGTGCAACAGGAGCGAGAGACAAGACAGCAGTATGTTAGAGCGTGCAACAGGAGTGAGAGATAAAGCAGCAGTATGTTAGAGCGTTCAACAGGAGCGAGAGACAAGACAGCAGTATGTTAGAGCGTGCAACAGGAGCGAGAGACAAGACAGCAGTATGTTAGAGCGTGCAACAGGAGCGAGAGACAAGACAGCCGTATGTTAGAGCGTGCAACAGGAGTGAGAGACAAGACAGCAGTATGTTAGAGCGTGCAACAGGAGCGAGAGACAAGACAGCCGTATGTTAGAGCGTGCAACAGGAGTGAGAGACAAAGCAGCAGTATGTTAGAGCGTGCAACAGCAGCGAGAGACAAGACAGCAGTATGTTAGAGCGTGCAACAGGAGCGAGAGACAAGACAGCAGTATGTTAGAGCGTGCAACAGCAGCGAGAGACAAGACAGCAGTATGTTAGAGCATGCAACAGGAGCGAGAGACAAGACAGCAGTATGTTAGAGCATGCAACAGGAGTGAGAGACAAGACAGTAGTATGTTAGAGCGTGCAACAGGGGCGAGAGACAAGACAGCCGTATGTTAGAGCATGCAACAGGAGTGAGAGACAAAGCAGCAGTATGTTAGAGCGTGCAACAGGAGCGAGAGAGAAGACAGCAGTATGTTAGAGCGTGCAACAGCAGCGAGAGACAAGACAGCAGTATGTTAGAGCGTGCAACAGGAGCGTGAGACAAGACAGCAGTATGTTAGAGCGTGCAACAGCAGCGAGAGACAAGACAGCAGTATGTTAGAGCGTGCAACAGGAGCGAGAGACAAGACAGCAGTATGTTAGAGCGTGCAACAGCAGCGAGAGACAAGACAGCCGTATGTTAGAGCGTGCAACAGGAGCGACAGAGAAGACAGCAGTATGTTAGAGCGTGCAACAGCAGCGAGAGACAAGACAGCAGTATGTTAGAGCGTGCAACAGCAGCGAGAGACAAGACAGCAGTATGTTAGAGCGTGCAACAGGAGCGAGAGACAAGACAGCAGTATGTTAGAGCGTGCAACAGGAGCGAGAGACAAGACAGCAGTATGTTAGAGCATGCAACAGGAGTGAGAGACAAGACAGCAGTATGTTAGAGCGTGCAACAGGAGTGAGAGACAAGACAGCAGTATGTTAGAGCGTGCAACAGGAGCGAGAGACAAGACAGCAGTATGCTAGAGCGTGCAACAGGAGCGAGAGAGAAGACAGCAGTATGTTAGAGCGTGCAACAGCAGCGAGAGACAAGACAGCAGTATGTTAGAGCGTGCAACAGGAGCGAGAGACAAGACAGCAGTATGTTAGAGCGTGCAACAGCAGCGAGAGACAAGACAGCCGTATGTTAGAGCGTGCAACAGGAGCGACAGAGAAGACAGCAGTATGTTAGAGCGTGCAACAGCAGCGAGAGACAAGACAGCAGTATGTTAGAGCGTGCAACAGCAGCGAGAGACAAGACAGCAGTATGTTAGAGCGTGCAACAGGAGCGAGAGACAAGACAGCAGTATGTTAGAGCGTGCAACAGGAGCGTGAGACAAGACAGCAGTATGTTAGAGCGTGCAACAGCAGCGAGAGAGAAGACAGTAGTATGTTAGAGCGTGCAACATTAACGAAAGACAACACAGTAGTATGTTAGAGCGTGCAACATTAACGAAAGACAACACAGTAGTATGTTAGTATGCAGTATTAGCGAAAGACAACACAGTAGTATGTTAGAGCGTGCAACATTAGCGAAAGACAACACAGCAGTATGTTAAAGCGTTGTACAGGAGCGAGAGACAAAACAGCAGTATGTTAGAGCGTGCAACAGGAGCAAGAAACAGAATAGCAGTATGTTAGTTCGTACAACATTAGCGAGAGACAGAACGTGCTGAAGATGAAGTACAGCTGACCTGAGAAGACGGCACTTCATGGCTTGATTGACCTTGGTAAAGAAACGTGGTAAAGGGAGCTGATCATCTAGTCTCATATAAAATGAAACAGGTAAGTGTGGCTATTGTGAAAGAGAGAGAGAGAGAGAGAGAGAGAGAGAGAGAGAGAGAGAGAGAGAGAGAGAGAGAGAGAGAGAGAGAGAGAGAGGCAGCAAACATAGACAGTGTACATACCATACTAGAGACTCAGTCAAGTTCAACAGAAATCATAGTGGGGATATGAATAGGAAATAGGTCTGTCTATCTGTCTGTGTGTGCGTCTCCCTTATTCTATCTGTCTGTCTGTCTGTCTCTCTGTATATTTGTCTATTTCTCACGTAGTCTGCCTGTCTGTCTCTGCCTGTCTCTGTCTTTATCTATCTGTCTCTATCTGTCTAGCGGTCTGTATGTCTTTGTTTTTATATGTCTATCTGTCTGTCTGCCTGCCTGCCTGCCTGTCTGTCTGTCTGTCTGTCTGTCTGTCTGTCTGTCTGTCTGTCTGTATCTGTCTGTCTGTCTCCCACGAGCCACACATGCTTATATGTTTGATTTTATATTGCATAACCTTCTTCTGTGGTAATTTCTCTTACCACCTGACCTCATAATTCAAAGTCGCTCTACAAATGAAGTATTCACGTGACACAACAACCACACCTTCCCTGAATGAAACACCCAAACATTCTCCAGGGGATCACCACCAGCAAAGATCCAATGTTGTGATGGAAGTGGAATGCCGCAACAACATTAACATCCTAACAGCCCAGAAAGAAATTCATCGAATATCAATGAACACGTACTTCCAACGACCCACCTAGATCACAAGACATATTTCAGCGGCCACAATGACGTCTTAAAGAACATGTTGAAATACGCGGAATCAAAGCGCCGAACCCGGAGTGCTACAGAACTCCTGCATAAAATGTAAAAATATTTGTAAAATCGAAACTTGCTCTCAAAAATCTTCAACTAGATTTGAATTTGATGATGTCTGTCTGGACCGGGAATTTCAGTGATGGACATAAAGCTTTCTTTGGGCGAGTCTATCCAATTCTGCCTAGTGATCCAATGGTGATGTGTGGTCTGCATTTTTGTTTTAAATCATAATTTAAAATTGAATTCTTTGGTCATATTAAACTCAAATTGGCTTTAACAGAAAAAAAACAGTGATGGAAGGCAGGATTTCTGGTAGAAGAGGCAGGGATCGGCCAGCATGGCGATGGACACAGGCCGTGGCAGACAGGCTGGGGCATGAGGGTGGGCGAGGCGAGAGAACTGGCCAGAGATCGAGAGTCTTCTCCACGCGTCATGATGAGAGCCACGTTCTGTAAAGGAGCTGCTTCATGATGATGATCAGAATAGTTTCACACACATCAGCAGAATATCACACACACACACATACTCACACACACACACACACACACACACACACGGGCCGGCGAGCAGAATATTCAGAGAAACTTCGAGATCATGGCTGGAGCTACGGAGTTCGTGAGCTGTGCAAGGATTCGGCAGGCGGCTTACCATTCTAATGCGAGAGACTGAGCCTAATAAGGAGACGCACGATGCAATGAAGTCAACCTTCTCGTAATTAACTGAACTTTGTATCGTCAAAACCCAAAGGAAAAGACAAGCTTGACAAATAATTGGCGGGCATTGACCGGCTCTTACAGTATGAAACAGTTACATAAATAAACTCACGCAGTGTTGTTTGGCGCCTCAGAAGTGAGACGAAAGAAGTAGAGACTAGAGGACGCACTAGATAACATAAAA
Organism: Cepaea nemoralis; assembly: GCA_014155875.1. Classification (NCBI taxonomy): domain Eukaryota; kingdom Metazoa; phylum Mollusca; class Gastropoda; order Stylommatophora; family Helicidae; genus Cepaea; species Cepaea nemoralis. The sequence goes on along the minus strand of JACEFZ010025204.1, from coordinate 7,857 downwards.
TTAGAAAGCTATAGTTACCGACCGGGATTCGAACCTGTCACCTCCAAATGGCGACAGCACATCGCTGCGGGAACAAGAGAACCTCAACTCATGACCAACTAGACACTCCAAAAAATGTGTCTTCATTGGTCATGTCTATCATATACAAGAACCTACAACTATGGAATACAGAATGAAAGGAAAGAAAGGGAAACCATAAGTCACGCTAGAAATACAAACATCGCAATGCTAAACACAACGGGTTCCCAACCTGCCGCCTAGAAATGACAACATTTTCGCCCTTAAGGAACACATTTGCTTATACGCATATTGCTCTGATCTCCACTTATGACCTGTACTTCTACAAGTGCTGCATAATACTTTTTATCATGCTTAAGAATGAATGCCAAAATACAACTCAGCTATACAGCGCTGAGTTTGAAGACCAGTATTGGGACGTGGCCACCTGATTGCCAGCCTGATGTCAACAGCTCATACAGTTTAGTTTAGTTTAGTCGATGGATCAACATCACGGCACACGGATGTAACCCATAAGTGCTCCGTTCTTCTCCTAACTTACCCCTGAGATTGGAGAAACTCAGCTCAATGCACGAATTCCGTAGCACGGCGAGGATCCTGAAAAACTTTGGGTAGATTTTTAACTCGAAATTTTGCCCGGGCAGCGCCGTTAGGCTACTCTTTTTCGATTTCCAACTGCCAAGGAATGTTTTTATTTGCGCAACAATACACACGGGCGTCCGATCTCACTACCCAGAGACAGGGGCAATTTTGTTACTGGAAGTCCAAGTGAAAAAAATCCAGGTCGACACCGGGGCTTGAACCAGGGACCTCCAGCACTCGAGGCGGACACCATATCTCGAGATCACGCAGCCCCTAAAGCTCACACAACAAATGTAAAGAAATCAGTGCGAATGTTAGCACCAGAACCACTGTGACAATCAACGCTACATCTCAATAAGAAATCGGCACGTACGTAGCGGGGAAGTTAATCAGGCTGCCTTTCTCTCAGCCAGTTCTTGAAGGTGACACCGCAAGCTAGAATATGCATAACAGACAAGTGTGTATCATTAAAAATTACCTCTTCCTCCTCCCACACTTAAATATGAATATGTATCTACCACACAGCCAGAGGGAAATCTCATTCGACCTCTGTGATTACCTAACTTAACCACCTAACTGACGTCACCTGATGGTAAGTTGGACTAAATGAAAACTTGTGGTGAGTGACTGGTGGGGGGGGGGGGGGATGCGCACGGGTTCTCTTCTGACTGGATTAAACAGGGTTTAAGAGACAAACGAATCTACTTCTTTGCATCCAGTTTTATCCCACATAGACGTCTCTTTGCGAACGCAGGGCGGCCTTCCGAAAAAATTTTTTTTGTTGCGTATCCCTTACGGGACGTTGCAGTCAACACCAGCATTTTCAGCTGGTATTGATGTACTAGGCAAGTGTTACGTTCAGTAGTTTGCCATTGCTTTCTGAACGACCGGCCCCTATACCTTTTTCGAAAAAACCAGCACCGCTGTGTTTCGAACCCGGGTATACGGACTCACAAACCGCGTTCGCAAGCCCTTAGCCACAGAGACCAAAGCGTCGCACAAAATACGAACTCCGTAGCCGAAACGACGACCCTCAGGAGTTTCCGAGAAAATTGCGTTCGTGAACCGATTGACTTAGCCCGGAATCGAACCCAACATCTTCAGCACGCTAGGCAAACAGCGTAACCACTTCGCCACGGAATCTCACTCTTCTGACTGATTCAACGCCGGCACAAGATGTGGCGGGGAAGGTGTTTCTTTTTACTGAATGCCACCAAGATGACATACCCCACACGCTATACGCATAATTCTTTTACTGAATGCCAACAAGATGACATACCCCACGCACTATACGTAGAATTATTCTGAATGCCAACATGATGAAATACTCCACACGTAACCCCCGACTTTGGTATAGTGGATCGGATGTGCAAACATCTCGGACAAAGGAGAAAAGCTGGTATGATCCGCGAACAAAAAATACATCGTCGATTTGAAATCGAAAAGAGCGGGATAAATAGGACACTATCTAGAAGGGGGAAAAAACATGTAGCGGGGACCCAAAAGGGATGTTCAGAATGGTAACAAGGTAGATCTCATGTGCATGTCGTAACAGGCGACTACGTAGGGTTGGTCTGAGACTGTCTAAATCACATCAAAGACATAATCAGTCAACATCCAACCAAGCGTGAACTGCCTACAAAAGGATTGGCATGAGTGGTTGTATATCTATACACCGAAGAGGAGGAGGAGGAGGAAGAGGAGGAGGAGGAGGAGGAAGAAGAAGAAGAAGAAGAAGAATTTCGATTTCATTGTACCGGGTTTTTCCCCTAGTGTTAACTCAGTCTCTATCTGAACAGAGCGATAAGCTTCCGGCTGAGAGGGTAGCACAGATACAAACTCCGTTGCTCCAGCGATGACTCTGGTGTGTACTGAAAATTGCACTCGTGTCCGAAAACAATGCCATGACCTTCAGATCGAAGGGCAGGCGGCTGGACCTTTTCGCCATGGAGGTGGTATCTGGGTGTTGTTGTTTGTCCATCAAGAACGATGATGACCATTCATTTCATCCAGTGGGGTTGAAGGTATGGAGCCGTGAGTTCTAAGATGGCTGATAAGGCCTATTTTGGCTCAAAATGTTCTTTGACAATGCGAGCAAAGAATGCTTGACGTTTCTGGAGGAGGATTTCCTACGGTGGTTTTTCTGTCCTGCCTTTTCTTCACAGTTCTTGCAGTCCTGGTTGCCTCACATATGATTGCACCCTTGCATAATGATGCACGCCACGAATTTCGGTCTCTGGCTGCAGCCTCCCAGGTGTCATGATGAATTCCAAAAGCATTCAGTGAGATTTTCAGAGTGTCTTTAAAGCGTTTCCTCTGGCCACCTTTGGAGCGTTTACCACAACGCAGTTCGCTGTAAAAAAATTCGTTTAGGGAGACTGTGATCTGGCATGCGAGTCAAGTGACCAGCCCAGAGAATCTGATTCTTCATCAGTAGAGTGTGGATACTGGGCATGGACGCTCTTTCTAGGACTTCAGTGTCTGGAATCTTGTCTGGCCATTTAATCTTCAGTAGCTTCCTTAGGCAGACTGTGTGGAAGTGGTTTAATTTCCTAGCGTGTCGCTGATAAACAGTCCAGGTTTCACAAGCATATAGCAGTGTGGATAATACAACTGCTTTGTAGACTTTTAGCTTTGTTTGCAGGCTTAATCCAGTTCTGGCCCATACATTCTTGGACAGTCTGCCAAAGGCCGCACTGGCCTTGGAGATTCTTGCATTCACTTCGTCATCAATTGTGGCAGCTTGTTACACAGTGCTGCCAAGATAGGTGAATTTGTCCACAACACGTAGTCTATGATCATTCACTTTGATATTCGGCACAGTGTGATTATTCCCTGGAGCTGGCTGGTACATAACTACAGTCTTCTCCAAGTTGATATTGAGCCCAAAGTTGGCACAGGCATGTGAGAAAGCTTAAACATTATGTTGCATGTCCGCCTCTGAGTTGGCGTATAGAGCGCAATCATCAGCAAACAGGAGCTCTCTGACGGTGTCGCTGTTAATTTTGGTTTTAGCTTTCAGCCTTCTGAGATTGAATAACTTTCCTCCATACGGTAGTTGATGTCTATTCCAATGTCGTCGTTCTCGAAGGCATTCATCAACATGGCTGAAAACATGAGGCTGAACAGTGTTGGTGCCAGGACACATCCTTGCTTCACTCCATTGGTGACAGGAAAGGGTTCAGACAGTTCACCATTTTCCTGTACTCTTGCCTGCATGCCATCATGAAATAGTCGCACTATTTGGACAAACTTTCGTGGACAGCCATATTTTGCCATAATCTTCCACAGTCCTTCTCTGCTGACTGTATCAAAAGCCTTGGTAAGGTCAATGAAAGTGGAGAACATTTCACAGTTCTGTTCCTGACATTTCTCTTGCAGCTGCCTTTCAGCGAAAATCTTGTCAACAGTTCCACGTTCTTTTCTGAAGCCACATTGACTCTCAGGAAGAAGACCTTGATAGAGATGAGCTGTGAGGCGATTGAGAAGAATTCTGGCGAGTATCTTCCCTGCAACTGAAAGCAAGGAGATGCCTCGGTGGTTGTCACAGGATTGGCGGTTTCCTTTACGTTTGTGAAGGTGGACTATTGGCGCGTTCTTGAAATCTTGTGGCATGGTCTCGTTCACCCATATGTTTGTAAAGACTTGGTGAAGCTGCTCTGTTATGACCGGCCCACCTGCCTTGTATATCTCTGCTGGGATGGAGTCAGGACCAGGTGCCTTGCCGCTGGAGAGTTGCTGGATGGCTTTGTCTACTTCCACTATGGTTGGCAGGTCATCAAGTGTCTCATGGTGGGAACTTGAGGAAGGCAGTTGATGGTTTCATCATCGAAGAAGGAAGTTGCATTTAAGATGTTGCTGAAATGCTCTGCCCAGGGTTTGAAGGATTTCTTTCTTATCGGTGACCAATGTTCCCCCATCTGCACTGAGGAGGGGAACTATGCCTGGTGATGTAGGACCAAAGACCGCTTTCAGTGAGTCGTAGGGTATCTGGGTACAGTGAAAGCGATACCTTTACAAACTAAACCATATACTACAAAGAGTAGTCCAAACTCCGTGAATGTGCCAGTGTTTGCAAACTCCGTGAAAACTCTTTAGGAGATGTTAAACTTAGTGCCCACGCCATAAATATGCGATTTTAAACTCTGTGCCTGTGTTCTTTTATAGGGGTAGATTTTAAACTCTGTGACTGTGTTCTTTTATAGAGGTAGATTTTAAACTCTGTGCCTGTGTTCTTTATAGGAGTAGATTTTAAACTCTGTAACTGTGCCATGTACAGCAAATTTAAACCTATTCGGTCACAAAGGAAACACAGAATGACTATATATATATATATATATATATATATATATATACACACACACACACACACACACACACACACACACACACACACACACACGATACTTTCAGTAGCATATCTACAAATTTCATCTGAGGCAGAGGCATTCAACAAGACACGTCATACAACTTGTGGCTTATTCAACTGAAATGAAGCCATGTCTATTCCTGCGTTAGCACTTCTGGAGACCTAAACCAACACCATTGAGGCGTATGGGAAATATTTATCAAAGTGAAGATGATTGAACCTCCTACAAGAGGTGATATAGCTAGTGCCCTGCCAGCAGCCGTTAATTTCTCAGAGACATCTCAGCTCTCCCCCCCCCCCCCCCCCACCACCCTTCCACACCCCTCCACCCATTCAAAGAATCCGGATCGATGACAGAGGCTCATGGGGCGGTCAAACAGCCCCTTCTGTTTAGAACTGAATCTTGGACAATCTTAGGCAATCTGTTTCTAGAATATTTCTAGTAAATCTCGCCCCGCAGCAGAGACTACACACGGGCTGTAAAGTGTTAGATGGCCGTATATTCCAGAATACGGGGGAGGGGAAGGGGGGGGGGGGGAGAGAGAAATGAGTGATCTCGAGTTATGGTGTCCGCCTCGAGAGCTGGTGGTCCTTGGTTCGAGCCCCGGTGAGGGCCTGGATTTTTTCACGTGGACTTCTGGTAACAAAATTTCCCCTGGTCTCTGTGTAGTGAGATCAGATGTCCGTGTGTATTGTTGCGCACGTAAAAATCCCTCGGCAGTTGGAAATCGAAAAAGAGTAGCCTAACGGCGCTGCCAGGGCAAAATTTCGAGTTAAAAATCTACCCAAAGTATTTCAGGATACTCGCCGATGCTACGGAGTTCGTGCACTGAGCTGAGATTTTCCGGACTCAGGCTTGAGTTAGGAGTAGAACGGAGCACTTATGGGTTACACTCGTGTGCCGTGATATTGAGCCGTCGACTAAACTAAACTAAGCTAAACATATTCCCGAATAATGCATAATGAGATAGCCTGACCAGTGTCCTACCTCTCCGCCTACCCTTCACGGACAATCCCGAATATTATCCGGTGATCATATTATACAGTTGGAGTGATACCAGAGCAGCGCTGGCCAGGGAACAGAAAATAAACTTGATAAGAGGTCAGCATGGTCGAGTGAATAAAAGCCTCCACTTTTAAACTTCCTGTGCGCTCATACCGAGGTAGCCGAGTCAACCCTTACATCGATCAGTTGGACTATAATGTTGACTTCTAGTCCTTGACTTGGGGACGTAAATTACAACTGCCTCAGAAGTCGGAGTGGGTTCACCTGATGGCGAGGGACACGGGTAATAAGGAACGGTTATCCATAAGCAAAAATTAGTCCAATGTACTAGAAGTGGTAGTACTTATATGGACTGCCCGTAAATTCAAAGCGAGCAAGCGAGAGAACGTAACAACAACAATTAATAAATAAACCTGAGACTACTATGGATTCTATCCAGACAACTGAGAGATCATGGCTGAGAGCTGATGGTGTGTGCATCAGGCTCGGGAGGTAGCGGGTTTGATCCACACATATTGCTGGGAATTTTCCCAAGAAGCTTCGGTAACTAATGAAATCTCATGTCCTCATTGATCTCTTGGTCAGATCGAATATCTAGACTTCTCGGATGAGGGCGAAAAATAGTAGATCACGTGTGCAAGTTGCGCAAATTAAAAATCACACGGCAGTTTGAAATCGCTAAGAGTAGGCTGTAAGACCACTGTCCTGGCAGAATAGTTAGGAAAAGAAAACCTAGCCACGGGTAGATAGAACCCGTTGCCTTCCTTGAATGGAATCTGTCTAGAGGAGGCATACCTAGCCACGCGTAGATAGAACCCGTTGCCTTCCTTGGATGGGATCTGTCTAGAGGAGGCATAACTAGCCACGCGTAGATAGAGCCCGTTGCCTTCCTTGGATGGGATCTGTCTAGAGGAGGCATACCTAGCCACGCGTAGATAGAACCCGTTGCCTTCCTTGAATGGGATTTGTCTAGAGGAGTAAACCTACCGACGGGTAGATAGAGCCCGTTGCTTTCCTTGAATGGGATCTGTCTAGAGGAGGCATACCTAGCCACGCGTAGATAGAACCCGTTGCCTTCCTTGAATGGGATTTGTCTAGAGGAGTAAACCTACCGACGGGTAGATAGAGCCCGTTGCTTTCCTTGAATGGGATCTGTCTAGAGAAGACAAACCTAGCCGCGGATTGATAGAGCTGTAACAGTAAAGGGAATAGCTTAGGAGTAAAGAGTTAAGGAATGCTGCGCATTCCTTAACTAGTGGGAAAACCATAGCTAGTGAACGTGTGTGCACGAATGAAGAAGTGTATCTAGGCTGGGACACACGTCACTTGGGGCCAGCTAGCAAGAAAGGTGGAACATGTAAACATCGGGATTTGAGCCTACCATCATTGTGCTGTAGTTGAACGATTCGACTAATAAAGAATGTTCTAAACAACGGAGTCTTGTGTGCTGTACGATCACGTGCCTACTAACCTGTGTGTAACATCTCTACACTATAATACAGGTTGATTTGGTGCCTTTGACCTTAAAGAACAACATGGGATGTTGAGGAGAGAGTTACCGCCATGGAAGATTGTTGTGTCTGGGCGTCTGGAGAAGGAAGTTTTTTAAGTAAATAATAATAAGAAACGCAACAGCTAAAAGCCCGCCCAGGGGTAGTTGTTGTGGGTTCTCAGTGTATTTCTGTTTGGGAAGGAGATCGATTTCTCAGGGACAGTCAGAAGGTTTGATTGATAAACTTATTTTTTTGAAAGACTGATGTTTTTATCTGATAAATAGTCTGAAATAATTTGAGCACTAACCAACGCTAATTGCATAATGAGATCAAGTAATGCCGTTTTGCCTCAAAAATTAGTACACAAGGTTTAATCCCGATAATGTTAC
>JACEFZ010025203.1:0-26128 GCA_014155875.1 Cepaea nemoralis | reverse complement strand
TTGGTTTTAAAAAAACTTGTTTTGGGGGGGCTGTTTTTTTTTTAATGAGCGCGAACGGGGGAATAAAGGTTAGGTTTTATCAAATTAGGCCAAAGTTTTGTGTCAATTACACTTTACTGGCATTTATCGATATGAATTTGAAGTGATGTGTGTAAATTTTAGATTTTAATCTTTGTCTGGGTTAAAAACATTATTTTTGTTTAGTGATTTAATTTGCATACGATTTGCATAGCTCCCCTAACTACATTATGTAATTTTGTTGCAAACACTCCAGCAAAATACATTTTTCGGGGTTTGTGACGTACAGTCGTCTGCAAAATAGATTGCAGGCGACGAAAGATGCAAAGGTAATCGTTAATAATAGGCAAATAATAGAGGGCCAAGAATAAGCCTTGCGGTCCCCAGTGTTGAAGGTAGTGGTTTGAGACAAGATTTATTATGTGATACTACTTGCTTTCTGTTTGATAGAAAAGATGTCTTTAAAGGTGATACTTAGGGCCAATTTTTTGTCTCAATTTTTTAAAATTAAAAAATAGCATGGTCTATCATGTCAAATGCTTTCCTGAAATTAATAAACACAGTTCCACATAGACTGTTTTTAATTCTGGTGCCAATTTTCTATAATGTTTATTGGGCCCGGGTATGGCAAGAATTTTTGGGCGAAACCTGTTTGGTTGTCAACAATAAGCTTGTTGTGAACTAAATACTGTAATGTTACTTTATGGATGTGTTTTTCTGGTGGCTTAGATAGTGATGGTAGTAAGGAAATGGGTCTGTAATTATTCGGGAGACCATTGTCCAATGAACCAGATTTAAGAAGAGGGTACACTTTAGCGATTTTGAGAGCTGATGGAAAGTGGCCTTTGGTGAGACACTGATTATATACATCATCATCAAGTGCCCTGCCAGCTGGCGTAGGCGTTCATGGCTCTCCACAGATCTTGGTCTTTGGTTTTCTGGATCAACTCTGCTGCTGATATTCCTCCGTGCCACCGTCTCAATCCATCCAGCATAATTTATCTTGGTCTGCCTCTGCCTCTCTTCCCCTCGATCTTTCCTGTTGTCACGATGTTCTCCAATGCCTAGGTGACGTCGTTCATGGTAGCCCATGGCCTGGGTCCAGGTGACGTCGTTCATGGTAGTCCCTTGCCTGGGTCCAAGTGACGTCGTTCATTGTAGCCACTGGCCTGGGTCCAGGTGACGTCGTTCATGGTAGCCCCTGGCCTGGGTCTAGGTGACGTCGTTCAGCGTACTCCCTGGCCTGGGTCCAGAACCCCATGACGTCGTTCATGGTAGCCCCTGGCCTGGGTCCAGAAACCCATAACGTCGTTTCATAGGTAGCCCCTTTGCCGGGGTCCAGAACCCCATTACGTTGTTCATGGTAGCCCCTGGCCTGGATCCAGGAGACGTCGTTCATGGTAGCCCCTGGCCTGGGTCCAGGTGACGTCGTTCATGGTAGCCCCTGGCCTGGGTCCAGGTGACGTCGTTCATGGTGTTCCCTGGCCTGGGTCCAGGCGACCTCGTTCATGGTACTCCCTGGCTCGGGTCCAGGTGACGTCGTTCATGGTAGCCCCTTGCCTGGGTCCAGGTGACTTCGTTCATGGGTGCCCCTGGCCTGGGTCCAGGTGACGTCGTTCATGGTACTCCCTGGCCTGGGTCCAGGTGACGTCGTTCATGGTACTCCCTGGCATTGGGTCCAGGTGACGTCGTTCATGGTACTCCCTGGTCTGGGTCCAAGTGGACGGCGTTCATTGTTAGCCACTGGCCTGGGTCCAAGGTGACGTCGTTTCATGGTAGCCACTGGGCACCTGGTCCAGGTGACGCTGGTTATGGTTTAGGCCTCTGGTCTGGGTCCATGTAGTGACGTCGTTCATGGTTAGGCCCCTGGCCTGTGTCCAGGTGACGTCGTTCATGGTAGCCCCTGGCCTGGGTCCAGGTGGACGTCGTTCATGGTTAGCCCCTGGCCTGGGTCCAGTGACCGTCGCGTTCATGGTACTTCGTGGCACTGGCGTCCAGGTGACGTTCGTTCATGTAGCCCCTGCCCCTGGGTTCAGGTGACGTCGTTTCATGGTAACCCCCTGACCTGGGTACATGTTGAGGCGTCGTTCATGGTAGCCCCTGGCATGGGTCCAGGTGACTTCGCTTCATGGTACTCCATGGCCGGCGGGTCCAGGTGACGTCGTTCATGGTACTCCCTGGCCTGGGTGCAGGCGACGTCGTTCATGGTACTCCCTGGCCTGGGTCCAGGTGACGTCGTTCATGGTAGCCCATGGCCTGGGTCCAGGTGACGTCGTTCATGGTAGTCCCTTGCCTGGGTCCAAGTGACGTCGTTCATTGTAGCCACTGGCCTGGGTCCAGGTGACGTCGTTCATGGTAGCCACTGGCCTGGGTCCAGGTGACGTCGTTTATGGTAGCCTCTGGTCTGGGTCCAGGTGACGTCGTTCATGGTAGCCCCTGGCCTGGGTCCAGGTGACGTCGTTCATGGTAGCCCCTGGCCTGGGTCCAGGTGACGTCGTTCAGGGTAGCCCCTGGCCTGGGACCAGGTGACGTCGTTCATGGTAGCCCCATGACGTCGTTCATGGTACTCCCTGGCCTGTGTCCAGAGCCCCATGACGTCGTTCATGGTACTCCCTCGCCTGGGTCCAGAACCCCATGACGTCGTTCATGGTAGCCCCTGGCCTGGGTCCAGAACCCCATGACATCGTTCATGGTAGCCCCTGGCCTGGCTCTAGAACCCCATGACGTCGTTTATGGTAGCCCCTGCCCTGGGTCCAGAACCCCATGACGTCGTTCATGGTAGCCCCTGCCCTGGGTCCAGAACCCCATGACGTTGTTCATGGTAGCCCCTGGCCTGGGTCCAGAACCCCATGACGTCGTTCATGGTAGTTCCTGGCCTGGCTCCAGAACCCCATGACGTCGTTTATGGTAGCCCCTGGCCTGGGTCCAGAACCCCATGACGTCGTTCATGGTAGCCCCTGGCCTCGGTCCAGAACTCCCCTTTCACAGCTACTGAGGCTGATAGATGGAAATATGTAAACCAGCTTTTCTTACCATTGCAGTCTCGGGGGACCTCCGTAGGGAGTGATCAAGCGTCATGCCACCCCTTTCTAAGGTCGGTGTGTCGTTTAAGGACTCAGGACTTCGGATCACGGGTGCAGTCTTTTCGAAAACCGCTGAAGGGCGTCGCGAGAGATTCGGACTTTGTGCTCTGTGCGGCGCTTTGGGAGGCCGCCCGACGGAAAGAGCCCGCTGCAATAAAATCGATCCTTGTCCTTGCAGTTCCGCTCTGCTATTAACAATCTGCTAAATTGTGTGGATACGTGATGCTCCGACCCTGTTGCCGCACGGCTAAATAGTCTGACAACTTCAAGGTATATCCATTTATCTCGATGCATACTCGAATCACAAAGCCCCCAAGAATGTTTCCAAGAATCACTGATATCTATGATATCACATGACCCCGGATGTCTTGGGTAGTGAGACCGGATACCCAGTTCTCTCAGATGAGGAATGAAAACTGGCGGTCTGGTGAGAAGGCTAAATATGGCACCGTACGGATGTGTGTGTGTGTGGTGCGTGGGTTGGGAATAGTGCGTGGTAGGGGGTGTATGTGATGTGCGGGTGGGGGATTGTGTGGTGGGGGATTGGGCTAGGCATGTGTGGGTGGGTGGAAGTTGTATGTGTGGGTGGTGGGGTGTGTGTGAGTGGGTTGGGGATGTATGGGTGGTTAGGGAGATGTGTGTGTGTGTGTGTGTGGGGGGGGGGGGGGTAGGGACATGTCAGTTGGTGGGGATGTGTGTGTATGGTTTGGGGATGTATGAGTGGATGTGCGATGTGTGGGTTGGTGGGGGATTGTGTGTGTGGGTGGGGAATATATGGTCTATGGAGATATGGCTGGGGGATGGGTGGTTTGAGGTGTGGGTGGGGAGAGGATGTGTGGGTTAGGATGTGTATGTGGATGGGCGTGGGATGTGTGGGTTGGTGGGGGAATGTTTGTGGGTGGCGAGTGTGTTTTGGTTGGGGGATCAGGTGAGGGCAGTGTGTGGGGGTGGGGGATGTGCGGGAGGGGGATGGGTCGGTTGGTGGGGTATGTATGTGTCCCTTGGTGTGCGTGTGTGTCGGTAGGTGGGGGTGTGTATGTGTCCCTTGGTGCGCGTGTGTGTGGGTAGGTGGGGGTGTTGTGTGGGTGGGGTATGTATGGATAGGTGGGAGGTGAGCCTCATAACATGGTAATTAGCCTTGTTTATGTTTACAACATTCATTTCACAATGTTTATTTTTCTTCCTATGTAAATGTATAATGCTCTTGATGAACGAAAGACGAGTGATTGGAATGTAAGACGGGTCTGAGCGCCCAATTTGTGACCCTAATAAAGTTGATTTGATTTGATTTATTCGTGGACTTATTTACGCATTCATTCACACGCTTTCCTCTACTAGCCTTGTAGGCACATACAGCTGCGTTGTCTTTGAAGATATGTCTCATTATCATCACCATGTTGCCAGTAATCTGCAGGACGATGCGCTCATCAAAGCCCACCGAAAAGACTCGCCATCCTCGAATAGCTCCCTTGCCTCGTGCATTGTCGTCTCTAGAGTGTCTTTACTGCCCCGTGTCCGCATCCATGTATGTCAGACCCCGCTTCGAGTCCCACGAACAGCAAACCTACAAGCACATTCTCTGAATTTCTTCATCAATAGTCGACGAATTCCCAGCAGGCTTTTGAACCCGGGAGTTTCACCGTGGTAGGTCAGCTAACAAGCTAAGGTGGTGATGGAAATTTCCCACCAGTTTATAAATTGTTCCAGTGTTTATGTCAGCTTCAGACTTTTTGGCGTCGTATGTTTGTGAAATATTGTTATTGAGTTATCTCCGGAATGTCTGGCTGCTATTTAACCGTCGGTTGGATACGTAACAATCGGAGGAAATTGTCGACATGCAAGCCTGCAATTAGAAATGATAATACAACGGAACAAACAACACGGGGCGAGGTCGTCAAGTTTGGTATTTAAGGACATGTGGGAAAAGAACAGCCCTGATTGTATTATGTGAATTATATTTGTAATTATGTGATTATTTAGAATTAGCCACAGTTACTGATTAATCTGGGTGTGCATGGGATGAGGGTGTCAGCAGTCAAGGCAGGCGCGTGTATATAAGACGGGTAAGGGCAGCCGGTTGTTGTACTAACTGCAGAAACAACGGTAATCACCAGGCATGTATTGTATAGTTACAATATTGATTACATTATAACATTTGTTAAACTATGTTTTACACATCTGTATGCAGAGATTTCTTTCTAGGTGGTCATTTGTGTTTTGGACCTCCTGTTTTATGGCACGTAGGCATTCGAGTTTCTGTGGATGGCCTGGGGCATGAATGCCTTTAGAGTGTCCGGATATTTGGCGAGCATGACATTTCTCTTTATGGTTGTTATGAAATTAACGAAAGAAAAAAAAAAACATCGAATACAGTGAGCAGTAGAATATTGTGTTGGTAGATCAAGAAAAGGCTTTCGATAGAGTAGACAGATACAAATTATGGACCATCTTTGAAGACTATGGGATACAAGGACAACTGCTAGAAAACATAGCTAGGTATCACTCGAGCCAAAGTGCAATAGGAACACAAGATATGTTCAACGTCAATACTGCAGTGAGACAGGGATGTGTTCTCTCTCCTCTACTGTTTAATATCTACATGGACAGAATATCCACAGAGGCAAGCCCTGACAGAACAGATTCAGAAAATGTCTAACTCATTACTTCAGACGAAACAACAGATCCACCCACAATAAATGCACTTTTATTTGCAGACGATCAGTGCCTGGTTTATAGCGACGAGGGCAGATTGCAAAATCATATTAATAATCTGAGTTCAACATGCAGCAGATACAATATGAGTATAAACACAGCCAAAACTGAAGTAATGCAAGTTAGCAGATCTCCTGGTCCACTAATTAAGTTGCATGTCCTTCACATGACGCAGCAGTCAACCCCAGCACTTCGCTGTTCGTGATTCCTGGGCAAATTTTAAGTTCAGTAGTTTGCCATTGCTTTCTGAACGACCGGCTCCAATACATTTTTCCAAAAAAAAAAACCAGCACCGCTGTGTTTCGAACCCGGGTATACGGACTCACAAAACGCGTTCGCAAACCCTAAGCCACAGAGACCGGTTAAAAAATTAAGTTGCATGTCCTTCACAGGACCTAGCAATCAACCCCAGCATTTCCGCTGTTCGTGCTGGGGTTGCTTGCTAAGTCCACTAAGTAAACAGATAAATGGCACATCTCTGAAACAAGTTAAAGAATTCAAATATCTTGGAGGAAGTATGATCACAGAAGATGACAGACTAGACACAGAAATCGAAATCAGATGTCAAAAAAAAAAAAATTTTCCATATCAACTATACACGTAACGAAACATCCGCAAAACGGCAGATAATAAACAGCATTTCACATCAACCCTATGCTACTGCCATAGATTCCCGTGGCTCTTTCAAACAACTATGGTAGTTTATAACGAGCAATACTGTGAAACAACAGGACTCATGTGCGTCCTAGTGTGAGACATTAATTTTATTGTTGAACAGCATCCCAACGTGAGTATTCACACGCTGCCGGTCTACGACCGTATCCGCACACGCATGTGCCCAACTCACGCTCCGTTCTATACATCTCCTTTGACTCAGCAATATAGTTGTCAGCAACTTGCTTGCGACAGGTCTTTCAGGACTCCCCTACTTTTGCACAACACGAAATAATAACTCGTGTCATTTGCAAAAGGAATGCAATTTATTTAGAGCTGGCGATACACAAGCTCTGCGAGCGGAATACTTCATTGCCAATAAACAACATGGTACGTTACATAGATGCAATGAAGAGGTGATAATGATACTATTAATCACTGACTGAAATCTAAAGCCTAACAATCACTATTGTCTATAAACTTATAGCATTCGTAAGGAACACGTCTACTCTCTAGTCGTTTCAGTCCTGGTCTGTCCTCACGCTACTCATTGCGTGTTCAAACACGGACGTTGGATCCTCCGTGCGCTGGCGAGTCTTGCGTGCATGGTGTCCCAGCACGCTGGCCAGTTAACTTGAGTAACCTGGTACTCCACGGTTACTCGTTGAGGCGAGTTTCCCAATGTCTTGGGGAAACCCTCGCTCACTTGTACTCACTGCTCCCTTGGTTGACACAAGTGTGTCCCGTTGTGAAGCTATTTATAGCGCTGGTGTCTCTCCTGTCTGGTGTCCTCTACTAGACTCTGTCTTAGCTCTATTACTTATATTCTTAACTCTCTAAACACTTATTGGGATTTTTGACAGGCACCTCTCCCCTCTGTGTAGTGTTACAACCCTTTAACTCATGCTTGTAACACGTTGTATGGTCACAAAAGAAAATTGGCTGTCCAATTTTGTCAAAGATCCAATAAGTTGTAAATCTCTCTTCTGGGAATAGAACAAACTCTTTCCTTTCCTTACTCACACTGTTCTATTTCTTCACTCGGCTAATTGAGTAGCCCATCGTATCAGTATAGTTGGCTATAGATCTTCTTGGGAATTGTTTTGATCCGGAACCGTTGTCTTATGACTTATGTCCTGACTTCCGTCTTATGACCCTCTGTCTTCTGACTTCTGTCAGTTGACTTATGTCTTTTGACCTGTCCTCATATTGCCCAAAATGCCAACCCAATACAAGTTGACTCTGTTATGAGTACAACACATGAGCATTAAATGTTCATGTTCCCAATAATATCAACTCCAACTCGTATACATTAAGTTCTACTCTTCACCTTCTCGCAGCGATTGATCTTGAGGACGCATACAACAGAGTACCATTGGATTTTTTAATGTTTCAGCTTCTTGAACTAAAAGTAAGTCCATTCCTCCTTAGTTGGATCGCTGCAGCCCTCTTCCAACAGAAAGTAGTTTTTAGATGTGGCAGTTGGACTTCGGAACCAACAACAATATATCCTGGCCTACCACAGGGATCACCATTATCTCCGGCACTGTTCAACGCCTACACAGTGAGAATCACCAGTGAGCAGATCACTGGACCTGGCAGGACATTGTCATATGCCGATGATGTTTTAGTGTATCGTCAGGGTAAGGATAGAGAGCAGGTTGCTGTGGAACTACAAACCGAACTCAATCGCATAAGTACTTGGTGTGATGAAGCTGGGGCAATGGTCAACCCAACAAAGGCAACAGTGACTTGGTTCTCGTTGAATAATCATATTGTCAACACTCCAACACCAACTGTAATGCTGTGTTCAGAGACGGTGGAAAGAACGCAGGCAATGAATTACCTAGGGGATACGGTTTGATCGAAGCCTTGCTTATAATGTGCACATAGACCAGGTGATAACAAAGGCCAAGCGGGGTTTGGCAGCGATGCGGGTGATGGCGGCAGCAAACTGTGAGCAGCGCCATCTATGTCTTCTGTACGAGGGGCTGGTCATGTCTGTTTTGGAGTATGCAATGGCAATCCTGACTCTCAGCCATAAGCAGATAGAAAGGATGGAAAGGATACAGAATGAAGCTATGCGCATTATTCTTGGATGTACAAGAGATACAGCATGCAGGGCGATGCGCTACCTTCTTGATTTTCCAACCATTGAAGAGAGAATACAAGTTTGCAGGGCACGCGCCTACCTCAGAATTAACGCAAACACACAACATCCACTGCATAGTGAAATTAGGAAGGTGAAGGGCAGCAGGTTAAAAAGAGGACGGTCGTGGATGGGTCAAGCCGAAGACATTCTTCAACAGGTGTGTTCACTTGAGGACTTAGAACCTGGCGAGGAGTGGGTGCAAGTGCCAACAGACTTCTGCACATCCTTTTCAGTTTGCATCCAACTAGATAGAAAATGCAGACAAGAAAATCCGGCTGCTGTTGAGGCTGAAGTACAAGCGTTGATTTTCGAGAATTCGCTAGACGGTGACGCGGTCATCTACACAGATGGGTCGGTCGTCCGACATGTGAGAAGCTCATGGGCCTTTACAGCTCGGGCCGGAGGGAGAATTGTGAAGGAGGACTCTGGTGCTTTCACTGAAACCACAAGTAGCCTGACCATGGAAGTCATGGCAGTAAGTAAAGCAATAACATGGCTCGAGACACAGACATTCACTAGGGCTTGTTTCCTTAGCGACTCAATGAACATGATCAAGAGGATAGAGGAGGGGTCGATCCGAAGAGAATGGTTGCTGCCTTTGGAGCGGTCTCGGCTGGCAAAGATTAGTTTCATCTTCGTGCCAGGGCATGCGGGGGTACAAGGAAATGAGCGGACTGACAAGCTCGCAGGTGAGGCTACTGTGGAGGGCGGACGCGCCATGGACCAGGCTGACATTCTGAATGCTCTACGAGAAGTAAGACTTTTGCGAGAACCAAGTGATGACTGTGAATCTACAACAATGGCCAGACTGCGAGAGCAGCAAATTAAAAGAGGGGTGGCCAAACAAGAACACTACGCAGGAAGCCAAAGAAGATTGATAAACCAACACAGAACTGGCGTCGTTAGCCGCTACACGCTGCGGGATTTGCTGAGGAGGGGATCCGAGCACTTATGGACTGAATGGTTCGATGTGCAATGAGGATGATCTGTCGACTAACTAACTAACTAACTATTAAAAACGATAAAACAAAGAAAATTGATATATTTTGGTCACTTGAAACGTCACGAAAGTTTGGAGACAACAATAATGGAATGGTATAAGCCTGGGAAGAGAGGAAGAGGAAGGCCAAAGAGCAGGTGGGTGCACGATGTGTCGGATGAACTCCGGATGGGTCTCTTGGACGCGGGACATCTTGTTTATGATCGAGAGGTTTTCCGGAAGGTTGTTATGGGAGCGAGGTTCTGCAAAGGACATACTACTGAATGAATGAATGAATGAATCAATCAATCAATCAATCAATCAATCAATCAATCAATCAATGGCGGCGGGTGTGTCGCAGAAGCGACCGGTTTTTTTACTGTGTGGCTGCTGGTTTTGCTAGTGACTGCCGTTTCCATCGATGATGAACTGTGTTTTCGAGGACTTTTGTGTTGGCATTCTGGCGACGGCATTATGTACAGTGAAATGTTTCTTCACATCTGTCCGAGGTTGTTTTGTTGTGTGATCTACATTTCGGAGATAAAATGGCGTGACTGGCTAGAAAACATCTAGAAACGGAACAACAATATTTAGAAACATCGAGACTTTGTAGGTGAACATCTGGTTGGGAAAGTGACTGCCACTTCCATCAAGGATGAATGTTTCGTGGAGGACTTTTGTTGTAACATTCTGGTGGGGGAATTTGCACAGTGTGCCTGAGTGGGCCGTTGTTTGTCGAGACTCCTGTCTTTTCCACTTTTCAGATGAGGCAGTGGGGAAAGTTTTATGTGATATTTACTGGCACGGCAACAGTGCATTAGTCATTAGTACAGGGTCTTGTTTAGATGACCAAAGGCTGGTGTTCACTAACAGGCGTGAAAACACTTGCACACACACAATGAGTGTACAAACACGGCGATATAACTCAAACACTTTAATCGCACTTCTCAAAACAGCAGTCATATCAGGCATCGCTCAAAAATAGCGATAGTGCCATTTCCAGAAACATACAATGCAATATATCAATTCATAAATACAATAGAATATACACTCACTCACTCTTTACTCTACTCAACAAAGCATATAGCTTTCGTCCATCAAGCATCGGACTCATACATAGCAACACTCTTTCACGTCCGTCCAGTCTCGAGGTCCTAGGCTGTCTGTCCTACCAGCAGTGATTCCTCGTTGGCCCTGCTTTCCGCTCTCGTGGTCTTCGTGTACCACTTTGATGACCCTTTGGCCATCACCTGCGTAGTAACTGTTAGTCCAGTTCACGGTCGTACCTGGTCGTTTCCGCCAGGCGGGGGAGATGAAGACTGGGAGATTCTGACATGATGGAACTGCGACTAATGACTGTTGACTAATGACTCTCTTGTTTCCAGGTACTCCACAGTGAGATGGTGGTACACGCGATGACATATTTCCACTAAAATGAGCAATGTTCCACCTAATCTGTGCAGTGTGCCCACTAAACTAGACGATGTCCCCACAAAGCTGTGAAGTATTCCCACTAAAATATGTAGTGTTCGCAATGTTCCCTAAACTATGCAATGTTCCCACTAAAATTGACACTTTCCCCACTAAATTGTGAATTATTCGCAATGTTCCCACTAAACTGTGCAATGTTCCCACGAAACTGTACAATGTTTCTTCTAAAGTGTGCAATGTTCCCACTATACTGTGCAATGTTCGCAATGTTTCCAATAAACAGCGCAATGTTCCCACTAAACTGTGCAATGTTCCCACTAATCTGTGCAGTGTTCTCACTAATCTGTGCAATGTTCCCAATAAACTGCGATGTTCCCTCTAAAATGTGCGATGTTCCCACTAAAATGTGCAATGTTCCTACTAAAATGTGGAATGTTCTCACTAAACTGTACTGTACAATGTTCTCATCAAACTGTGCAATGTCAGAGTAAAGATGTCTTCATGAGTCACTATGCTGATAGTTGTAAGCGAACCCACATTTGACTATTACATACCTTTCATCGTCACATCATTTGCATGAGCGCTGAGCAAATAATACTTGCGCTTTGGTATAACCATGTGTGCACCAGTGGGCACTAGATCATCTTTGGTATAACAGTGTGTGCATCAGTAGACACTAGATTATCTTTGGTATAACCATGTTTGCACCAGTGGGCACTAGATCATCTTTGTATAACCATGTGTGCACCAGTAGGCAATAGATCATCTTTGTATAACCATGTGTGCACCAGTGGGCACTAGATCATCTTTGTATAACCATGTGTGCACCAGTGGGCACTAGATCATCTTTGTATAACCATGTTTGCACCAGTGGGCACTAGATCATCTTTGTATAACCATGTGTGCACCAGTGGGCACTAGATCATCTTTGTATAACCATGTTTGCACCAGTGGGCACTAGATCATCTTTGTATAACCATGTTTGCACCAGTGGGCACTAGATCATCTTTGTATAACCATGTGTGCATCAGTAGACACTAGATAATATTTGGTATAACCATGTGTGCACCAGTGGGCACTAGATCATCTTTGTATAACCATGTTTGCACCAGTGGGCACTAGATCATCTTTGTATAACCATGTGTGCATCAGTAGACACTAGATCATCTTTGGTATAACCATGTGTGCACCAGTAGACACTAGATCATCTTTGTATAACCATGTGTGCATCAGTAGACACTAGATCATCTTTGGTATAACAGTGTGTGCATCAGTAGACACTAGATAATATTTGGTATAACCATGTGTGCATCAGTAGACACTAGATAATATTTGGTATAACAGTGTGTGCATCAGTAGACACTAGATAATATTTGGTATAACCATGTGTGCATCAGTAGACACTAGATAATATTTGGTATAACAGTGTGTGCATCAGTAGACACTAGATCATCTTTGGTATAACCATGTGTGCACCAGTGGGCACTAGATCATCTTTGTATAACCATGTGTGCATCAGTAGACACTAGATCATCTTTGGTATAACCACTGTTTTGCACCCAGTGGGCACTAGATCATCTTTGTATAACCATGTGTGCATCAGTAGACACTAGATAATATTTGGTATAACCATGTGTGCATCAGTAGACACTAGATAATATTTGCTATAACAGTGTGTGCATCAGTAGACACTAGATAATATTTGGTATAACCATGTGTGCATCAGTAGACACTAGATAATATTTGGTATAACAGTGTGTGCATCAGTAGACACTAGATCATCTTTGGTATAACCATGTTTGCACCAGTGGGCACTAGATCATCTTTGTATAACCATGTGTGCATCAGTAGACACTAGATACTATTTGGCTATAACCATGTGTGCATCAGTAGACACTAGATAATATTTGCTATAACAGTGTGTGCATCAGTAGACACTAGATAATATTTGGTATAACCATGTGTGCATCAGTAGACACTAGATAATATTTGGTATAACCATGTGTGCATCAGTAGACACTAGATAATATTTGGTATAACCATGTGTGCACCAGTAGACACTAGATAATATTTGGTATAACCATGTGTGCACCAGTAGACACTAGATAATCTTTGGTATAACCATGTTTCCACAGTGGCACTAGATCATCTTTGTATAACCATGTGTGCACCAGTGGGCACTAGATAATATTTGGTATAACCATGTTTGCACCAGTGGGCACTAGATCATCTTTGTATAACCATGTGTGCACCAGTGGGCACTAGATCATCTTTGGTATAACCATGTGTGCACCAGTGGGCACTAGATCATCTTTGGTATAACCATGTGTGCACCAGTGGGCACTAGATCATCTTTGGTATAACAGTGTGTGCATCAGTAGACACTAGATTATCTTTGGTATAACCATGTTTGCACCAGTGGGCACTAGATCATCTTTGTATAACCATGTGTGCACCAGTGGGCACTAGATCATCTTTGGTATAACCATGTGTGCACCAGTGGGCACTAGATCATCTTTGTATAACCATGTGTGCATCAGTAGACACTAGATCATCTTTGGTATAACCATGTGTGCATCAGTAGACACTAGATAATATTTGGTATAACAGTGTGTGCATCAGTAGACACTAGATAATATTTGGTATAACAGTGTGTGCATCAGTAGACACTAGATCATCTTTGGTATAACAGTGTGTGCATCAGTAGACACTAGATCATCTTTGGTATAACCATGTGTGCATCAGTAGACACTAGATAATATTTGGTATAACAGTGTGTGCATCAGTAGACACTAGATCATCTTTGGTATAACCATGTGTGCACCAGTGGGCACTAGATCATCTTTGTATAACCATGTGTGCATCAGTAGACACTAGATCATCTTTGGTATAACCATGTTTGCACCAGTGGGCACTAGATCATCTTTGTATAACCATGTGTGCATCAGTAGACACTAGATAATATTTGGTATAACCATGTGTGCATCAGTAGACACTAGATAATATTTGCTATAACAGTGTGTGCATCAGTAGACACTAGATAATATTTGGTATAACCATGTGTGCATCAGTAGACACTAGATAATATTTGGTATAACAGTGTGTGCATCAGTAGACACTAGATCATCTTTGGTATAACCATGTGTGCATCAGTAGACACTAGATAATATTTGGTATAACCATGTGTGCACCAGTAGACACTAGATAATATTTGGTATAACCATGTGTGCACCAGTAGACACTAGATTATCTTTGGTATAACCATGTTTCCACCAGTGGGCACTAGATCATCTTTGTATAACCATGTGTGCACCAGTGGGCACTAGATAATATTTGGTATAACCATGTTTGCACCAGTGGGCACTAGATCATCTTTGTATAACCATGTGTGCACCAGTGGGCACTAGATCATCTTTGGTATAACCATGTGTGCACCAGTGGGCACTAGATCATCTTTGGTATAACCATGTGTGCACCAGTGGGCACTAGATCATCTTTGGTATAACAGTGTGTGCATCAGTAGACACTAGATTATCTTTGGTATAACCATGTTTGCACCAGTGGGCACTAGATCATCTTTGTATAACCATGTGTGCACCAGTAGTCACTAGATCATCTTTGGTATAACCATGTGTGCACCAGTAGACACTAGATAATATTTGGTATAACCATGTGTGCACCAGTAGACACTAGATAATATTTGGTATAACAGTGTGTGCACCAGTAGACACTAGATAATCTTTGGTATAACCGTGTGTGCACCAGTAGACACTAGATTATCTTTGGTATAACCATGTTTCCACCAGTGGGCACTAGATCATCTTTGTATAACCATGTGTGCACCAGTGGGCACTAGATAATATTTGGTATAACCATGTTTGCACCAGTGGGCACTAGATCATCTTTGTATAACCATGTGTGCACCAGTGGGCACTAGATCATCTTTGGTATAACCATGTGTGCACCAGTGGGCACTAGATCATCTTTGGTATAACCATGTGTGCACCAGTGGGCACTAGATCATCTTTGGTATAACAGTGTGTGCATCAGTAGACACTAGATTATCTTTGGTATAACCATGTTTGCACCAGTGGGCACTAGATCATCTTTGTATAACCATGTGTGCACCAGTAGGCACTAGATCATCTTTGGTATAACCATGTGTGCATCAGTAGACACTAGATAATATTTGGTATAACCATGTTTGCACAAGTAGACACTAGATAATATTTGGTATAACCATGTTTGCACCAGTAGACACTAGATAATATTTGGTATAACCATGTGTGCACCAGTGGGGACTAGATCATCTTTGGTATAACCATGTTTGCACCAGTAGACACTAGATAATATTTGGTATAACCATGTGTGCACCAGTGGGCACTAGATCATCTTTGGTATAACCATGTTTGCACCAGTAGACACTAGATAATATTTGGTATAACAGTGTGTGCACCAGTAGACACTAGATAATATTTGGTATAACCATGTGTGCACCAGTAGACACTAGATTATCTTTGGTATAACCATGTTTGCACCAGTGGGCACTAGATCATCTTTGTATAACCATGTTTGCACCAGTGGGCACTAGATCATCTTTGGTATAACAGTGTGTGCACCAGTAGACACTAGATAATATTTGGTATAACCATGTGTGCACCAGTAGACACTAGATTATCTTTGGTATAACCATGTTTGCACCAGTGGGCACTAGATCATCTTTGTATAACCATGTGTGCACCAGTGGGCACTAGATCATCTTTGGTATAACCATGTGTGCACCAGTGGGCACTAGATCATCTTTGGTATAACCATGTGTGCACCAGTGGGCACTAGATCATCTTTGGTATAACCATGTGTGCATCAGTAGACACTAGATCATCTTTGGTATAACCATGTGTGCACCAGTGGGCACTAGATCATCTTTGGTATAACCATGTGTGCACCAGTGGGCACTAGATCATCTTTGGTATAACCATGTGTGCACCAGTGGGCACTAGATCATCTTTGGTATAACAGTGTGTGCATCAGTAGACACTAGATAATATTTGGTATAACCATGTTTGCACAAGTAGACACTAGATAATATTTGGTATAACCATGTGTGCACCAGTAGACACTAGATAATATTTGGTATAACCATGTTTGCACCAGTAGACACTAGATAATCTGTGGTATAACAATGTGTTCACCAGTAGGCACTAGATCATCTTTTTTTTATAACAATATGTGCACCAGTAGACGCTAGATAATCTTTGGTATAACAATGTGTGCACCAGTAGACACTAGATAATCTTTGGTATAACAATGTGTGCACCAGTAGACATTAGATAATCTTTGCTATAACCATGTGTGCACCAGTAGACATTAGATAATCTGTGGTATAACAATGTGTGCACCAGTAGACACTAGATAATCTGTGGTATAACAATGTGTGCACCAGTAGACACTAGATAATCTGTGGTATAACCATGTGTGCACCAGTAGACACTAGATAATCTGTGGTATAACAATGTGTTCACCAGTAGGCACTAGATCATCTTTTTTTTATAACAATATGTGCACCAGTAGACGCTAGATAATCTTTGGTATAACAATATGTGCACCAGTAGACACTAGATAATCTTTGGTATAACAATGTGTGCACCAGTAGACATTAGATAATCTTTGCTATAACCATGTGTGCACCAGTAGACATTAGATAATCTTTGGTATAACAGTGTGTGCACCAGTAGACACTAGATCATCTTTGGTATAACAGTGTGTGCACTAGTAGACACTAGATAATCTTTGGTATAACAATGTGTGCACCAGTAGACATTAGATAATCTTTGCTATAACCATGTGTGCACCAGTAGACATTAGATAATCTTTGCTATAACCATGTGTGCACCAGTAGACATTAGATAATCTTTCGTATAACAGTGTGTGCACCAGTAGACACTAGATAATCTTTGGTATAGCCATGTTTGCACCAGTGGGCAATAGATCATCTTTGGTATAATCATGTGTGCACCAGTAGGCACTAGATCATCTTTGGTATAGCCATGTTTGCACCGGTGGGCAATAGATAATCTTTGGTATAACCATGCTTGCACCAGTAGGCACTAGATCATCTTTAGTATAACCATGTTTGCACCAGTAGGCACTAGATCATCTTTGTTATAATCATGTGTGCACCAGTAGACACTAGATAATCTTTGGTATAGCCATGTTTGCACCAGTTGGCAATAGATCATCTTTGGTATAATCATGTTTGCACCAGTAGGCACTAGATCAGTGGTTCTCAACCTTTTTTGGCCCGCGCCCCCCTTCACCATATTTTTAGGACGTCATTCCCCCCCCCCCTCACCATATTTTTAGAACGACATCCCCCCCCCCTTTCGTATTTCCTTTCTAAAAATTCCCCCTGTCCCTACACAGTATACGTAATAATTGAAGCTAAATTTAATAGCACATACTAAAACAAGTCTAGATATCTACATAAAACGTGATTTGCGGATCTACTTACGTTATAAAATGAATTTAAGAAGGGTGATACGTACAGAACCGTAAAGTATGAAGGGAAAAACAATATCAAGTAATCGGTTCTTGTATTAACGCACTCTAGAAATAATCTTAATTCCCCCCCTGGAAACCCTAAATTTCCCCCGGTGGGGGGGGGGGGAATTCCCCATCGGTTGAGAACCACTGCACTAGGTCATCTTTGGTATAGCCATGTTTGCACTAGTGGGCAATAGATCATCTTTGGTATAACCATGTGTGCACCAGTAGACACTAGATAATCTGTGGTATAACAATGTGTGCACCAGTAGACAATAGATAATCTGTGATATAACAATGTGTGCACCAGTAGGCAGTAGATCATCTTGAAGAAGGTATTGCTGGCCTGTTATTAGTTTGAACGTACCACTTGCAGGGTAACGCTTGAGAACATACCACTTGCCGAGTATCGCTCGAGAACATACCACTTGCTGGGTATCGCCTGACAACATAATATTTACAGAGTATCGCTTGAGAACATACCACTTGCATGTTATCACTTGACAACATGCCACTTACAGAGTATCGCTTGACAACATACCACTTCCATGGTATCGCTTGACAACATACCACTTACAGAGTATTGCTTGACAACATACCACTTACAGAGTATCGCTTGACAAAATACCACTTGCAGGGTATCGCTTGAGAACATACCACTGGCATGTTATCACTTGACAACATGCCACTTACAGAGTATCGCTTGACAACATATCACTTCCATGGTATCGCTTGACAACATACCACTTACAGAGTATTGCTTGACAACATACCACTTACAGAGTATCGCTTGATAACATACCTCTTGCAGGGTATCGCTTGATCATACACACACGCGCGCACGCTCGCACATACCCACACGCGCGCACGCACGCATGCACACACACGCGCGCGCGCATGCACGCACGTACTTTCAAACTTCTTTTAGAGCGCGTCAGTGAGAAGTCGCCACACATCTGGTGTATAACTTATACCCATTTCGTTTACAAGACCTGCTACATTAGTACAACACGCAAGGCTGTTTTCTTTACAAAATAATGGAAGAAAGTCTTGTTCTCTGCTGCGATAAAATGTAACCTTTGTTTCAGCAATCAGTAATTATTTTCTTTCAATCTTGAAGCCAAATGTTCTGAAGATTACTTGGAGAAATATAGTCTTGGTTTAGATCATTCAGTTCACGCTGGTTGAAGCGTTGAGCAGCTGGAAAATCATCTACGAAATCATTATCACTAGCCTTGTAGGCACGCATAGCTGCGTTGTCTTTTACGATATGTGTCATCATTACAATCATTGATGCCAGTAATCTGCAGGACGTGGCGCTCATGACAGCCCACCTGAAACACTCGGCATCCTCGGTCTCGTGCATGGTCGTGTATAGAGTGTCTTTACTGTACCTGTGTCCGCATCCATGTATGTCAGACCCCGCTTCGAGTGCTGAGAACAGCAAACCTACACGCACATTCTCTGAATTTCTTCATCAATAGTCGACGAATTCCCAGCAGCATTTTGAACCTAGGAGTTTCACAGTGGTAGGTCAGCTAACAAGCTAGGGTGGTGACTGAAACGTCCCACGGGTTTATAAATTGTTCCAGTGTTTATGTCAGCTTCAGACTTCTTGGCGTCGTGTGTTTGTGAAACATTGAGTTGCCTCCGGAATGCCTGGCTGCTATTTAACCGTCGGTTGGATACGTGACAATAGGAGGAAATTGTCGACATGCCAGCCTGCAACTAAAAACTATAATACGACGGAACGATAGCACACAGGCGAGGTCGTCAAGGTTTGGTATTTGGAGAAATGTGGGAAACGAATAGCCCTGATTGTATTATGTGAATTATATTTGTAATTATGTGATTAATTAGAATTAGACACAGTTGCTGATTAATCTGGGTTTGCATGGGAAAAGGGGGGGGGGTGTCAGTAGCCAAGGCAGGCGCGTGTATATAAGACAGGTAAGGGCAGCCGGTTGTTGTACTAACTGCAGAGACAACGGTAATCACCAGCCATGTATTTTGTAGTTACAATATTGATTCCATTCTAACATTTGTTAAACTATGTTTTACACATCTGTATGCAGAGATTTCTAGGTGATAATTTTTGTTTTGGGCTTTCTGTTTGTGGCATGTAGGCATTCGAGTTTCTGTGGATGCCCAGGGCATGAATGCCTTTAGAGTGTTGGGATGTTTAGCGAGCTTGACATTTCTCTTTATACTTGGTATAAAATAAGCGGGGGAAAAAACATCGAATACGGTGAGCAGTAGAATATTTTGTCTGTAGATCAGGAAAATGCTTTCGATAGAGTAGACAGACACAGATTATAGACCGTCCTTGAAGACTATGGGATACAAGGACAATTGCTAGAAAACATCATAGCCATGTACCACTCGAGCCAAAGTGCAGTAATAACACAAGAAGGTATATCAGATATGTTAGCAGTAAATACAGGAGTGAGACAGGGATGTGTGCTCTCTCCTCTGCTATTTAATGTCTGCATGGACAGAATATCCAAAGAAGCAAGCCTTGACAGAACATGATTCAGAAAATGTCTAACTCTTTACTTCAGACGAAACAACAGATCCACCACGAATGTAATGCAGTTTTATTTGCAGACGATCAGTGCCTGTTTTACAGCGATGAGGGCAGACTGCCAAATCATATTAATAATCTGAGATTAACCTGCAGCAGATACAATACGAGTATAAACACAGCCAAAACTGAAGTAATGAAGGTTAGATGATCTCCTGGACCACTAAGTATGCATATAAATGGCACATCTCTGAAACAAGTTTAAAAATTCAAAAATCTTGGAAGTGTGATTACAGCAGATGATAGACTAGACAGAGAAATCGAAATCAGGTGTCAACAGAAAAAAAAAAACCTAGTGTGCTTCCATATCAACTATACCCGTAATGAAACATCCGCAAAACGACAGATAATAAACAGCATTTCACATCAACGCTATGCTACCAATGTTAAAATTGGAGATCATCCGAATCAAACTTTCGCAAAATGAACACTTGTGAGGTGAGATGTTTGGGGAGAGCTGCCAAATTAACAATCCGTAACCGAGTGAGAAATGTTATTATCAGACAGGCTGTGTGGATGTTGAAGTGCAGAAAATCAAATGGTTCGGCCATCTCAATAGAATGCAACACAATCAGCTACCAGCACTGGCCCTACATCAAAGAAGATCTGATACGAGAGCAAGAGGACGCCAGGGAAGAACATGGATTGACGACATCAAAGACGTTGTACAATCACACGGAATGACTCTATCCGGTGCCACCCATCGGGCGCTAGAGAGTCAATTATTCCTCCCCACGACGCTTGACAGTGAAGGTGAAAGATGATGATATTATGACTAGCAGCCGTATAGCTGTGAGCATTGTGCCTGGTTGCTGTCGAGAAGAGCGGACGTCCTGAGCGATGTAACTGGCCACTCAGCCTGCTATGAATGAGATGTGTGAATTTATAAAATGTTGCATTTCCCAACCAATGTTAGGTTTGTGGTTATCTGTGTCTGATAAGTTCTGTAATATGATCTGTCTGTCTGTCTGTCTGTCTGTCTGTCTGTCTGTCTGTCTGTCTGTCGCTGTCTGCCTGCCTGCCTGTCTGCCTGTCTGTCTGTCTGTCTGTATGTCTGTCTGTCTGTATGTCTGTCTGTCGCTGTCTGCCTGCCTGCCTGCCTGCCTGTCTGTCTGTCTGTCTGTCTGTCTGTCTGTCTGTCTGTCTGTATGTATGTCTGTCGCTGTCTGCCTGCCTGCCTGTCTGCCTGTCTGTCTGTCTGTCTGTCTGTATGTATGTCTGTCTGTCGCTGTCTGCCTGCCTGCCTGTCTGTCTGTCTGTCTGTCTGTCTGTCTGTCTGTCTGTCTGTCTGTCTGTCTGTCTGTCTGTCTGTCTGTCTATGTTTCTGTCTGTCTCGCTGTCTGTTTGTCAATCTATCTGTTTGCCTGTCTGTATGTCTCGTTCTCAGTCTGTCCATGTAGTTAACTGGAATTATGCAAGCCGTATGTAAATTAATGTTACTAAAAATATCTATGTTAATAGCAACTAGACAAAGACTTCATACTCTAAGCTCAAATGAACTCTTCTGCTACACATTGGTAACACGCCTGTAGAAAGTGTAACTGAGCACACATCACTGGGTCATAACATTGATAGAAATCTAACCTTTATTTCCCGCGTTCACGAGCTCGTTACACAAACAGCAAAAATAAAAGTATACCAACTTGCCAAAATTAAACATTTTCTAGATGAAAACACAAGAAAGATATTCTATAGTTCTCACATAAAACCACATACTGACTATTGCTCCACAATATGGGGCGGCTGCTCCAATTCAACAACAAAGCGTCTGTACTCACTGCAGAAAAGGGATGTTGGTTTAATTTATAGTAAAAAGCTTACAAACAATTCTATCCAACATAAACGTCTGTAGTTGTTTCCACTCCGCAAACGCTTTTTTTTTCAATAAGGTAAAACTAAATCACAAAGTCCTATATCAAAATGTTCCATGCTATTTTTATCCATTCTTGACATATAACGAAAAACATAACAAACGACTAAACATACTACATGTCCCTAAACCTAGGATGGACTTATACACAAAAATGTTTATCGTACTCCGCAGGTCAGCTGTGGGACAATCTTTCACAATAAACCAAAGACAACACCAATCCCTAAACAGTCAGTGATAACTTATTTGCACACTATCTCAGTACAGGAAATATGCCCCCTTCAAATAATAATAATAACAATTTCAATTTACAACTAGTACAATAAACAATTTCTTAATTTTGACTATCTGTGTATGCAACTTTACCTCTGTGTGCACTACTTTACCTCTCTGTGTATACAACTTTACCTCTGTGTATACAACTTTACCTCTGTGTATACAACTTTACCTCTGTGTATACAACTTTACCTCTGTGTATACAACTTTACCTCTGTGTATACAACTTTAACAGCCTGAAGCACGAATTAGATCGTGCAGACGTCCAGCAGAGCAGACACAGACACACAGGACTAACCGGCTGTGACCTAGTCAGCAGACATATCCCAGTAGCCAGTGCAGCTGTGACTCGAACCCTCGCCATGTACAAGCTTCTTCTAGCAGCTGCTGCCCTCCAGGTATGTGTGGCTGGCATGGCCAATGTCTGTCCTAGTTAGTGCGAGGTTCAAACCCCAGTGAAAGATATGACTGATCTGTGAATAATAGATTAAACTATTGTGTGTGTGTGTGTGTGTGTGTGTGATGTGTGTGTGTGTGTATGTGTGTGTGTGTGTGCGTGCGTGTATGTGTGTTTGCGTGTGTGCGTGCGTGAGTGCGTGTGTGTGTGTGTGAATGTGTCTGTGTGTGTGTGTGTGTGTGTTTGAGAGCGCATGCAAAGCCTGTCTCAGTGGTCTATGAAAGGACAAGATTGATTGATTGATTGATTGATTGATTTAGGAATCGACATCACAGCATTCGGGGCATTCCCATAAGCGCTCCGTCCCCATCCTCGGCAGCCAGCGAAGAGTTCCAACACCAATAGTACCAGTAGCAATCTGATTATATGTCCGTCTCGCCTTTCCTCTGAGCGTTGAGCGTCGGCCAGATCCCCTCGTCACTCCTCGCTGTCTCATTCTTGCCAGACCATGGTAATCCATTTGCTCCTCCGAGGTGTACACGTGCTCCCACAAGGCCGCAACCACGTCTGCCTTGTCATGTATCAATACTCCACCAAGTTCTGCAGAGCCAGCCAATCTGTCCGCCTGTTCATTTCTCAGCACACCGGCATGCCCCGGAGAAAAGATCCAGGCGATGCTTGTCACCCGTGACCTCCGAAGCGAAGCAAGCCACTCCGCACGAAGCCTGCCCGTCCTCACCCTCGTCAGCATGCTTTCTGAGTCAATCACGATGTGTGTGTCTGTGTGTGTCTGTGTGTGTGTCTGTGTGTGTGTCTGTGTGTGTGTGTGTGTCGTATTCTCCATCCAGAGAAGAGCCGCAGTGACTGCCTCCATCGCCATTCTTAAGCTGGATGTTGTAGTATCATATGCCAGGCTCTCCTGCACCAAACGTCGACCATTAGCTTTGGCTATGAACCCCCAGCCACTTCTCTCACCTCTTGACACCGAACCATCTGTGTAGATAATCACATCACCCAAGTGAGCATTGTCCTGAATTAGTTGCTGGATTTCCAATCTTCCGAGGTCCCTTCTGGCCACTCCCTGCACTCCCGGCTTAATGTGATTATACTCTGCACAAGTCTGACTGCTCCACGGACTCTAAACCCCCCTCTCCCGTCTAATGTTCCCCCGGGGGCACACCTCTCTGATCGTACCTCCCCCGAGCCATCCATGATTCCCCTTTTATCAGTCGCTGCCCTTAACTGCTTCCCACCTCATGCAGGGTGGTCTGTGTCGCGCTACCTGGTATGCCTTCCCCTGCATCACCTTGAGGCCTACCAGCAACAGTCGGCAGAAAAAGGATGTAACCATACACCTTTAAAGGACAAGGACGTTGAAAAAAGACAGACAGACAAACAGACTGATTTGGGACAGACAAACAGACTGACTGGCAGACAGACAGGCCGGAAACAACGAAAAAAAGGAAAAAAAAAAGAAAAAAGAAAAAAAGAAAGAAAGAAAAAAAAGAAAAAAAAGAAAGAAAGAAAAAAAAAAAAAAGAAAAAAGTCGTGGTGTACACTACCAGATCTGGTTTTCAGGAGAATCGGGAGCTGTCTATTTACTTTATCACCCTTGTATAGAACTGTCCATGCCCAGTATCCACTCTGCTAATGAAGAATCAGATTCGGTGGACTGGTCACTTGACTCGCATGCCAGAACACAGACTCCAAAACGTTATTTTTACAGTGAGTAGGTTGGTAAATGCTCCCAATGCGGCCAGGGGAAAACGCTTTAAAGAAATCTGAATGTCTTTTTAAAAAAGATTTTGGAATTTATCACGACACTGGGAGCTGCTGCCAAAGACCGAAATCCGTGGCGTGCATCATTACCAAGGGTTTGCAGTCACTTGTAAAGCAAACGGACTGAAGAGGGGAAGAAAAGGCGGACGAAAAACGACCGCAGAAGATGCTCCTCCTTGAACGACAAGCATTCTTTGCTCACATTGTTAAAAAACTTTCGCCCAAAATCAGCCATCTTAAAACTCACGGCTCCATAATTTCAACCCACGGGATGAAAAAAGGGTCATCATCATTCTGATGGACAAACAACATGGAACTCTTATTAATTAAACACCTTGCATAAAACTGTCATTTAAATTCACACCCGTGGATAGAACTGTCATTTACACTCAACCCTTTTGCATAGAACTGTTATTTAATCAACACCCTTGTTAGAACCTATTTACACTAAACCCCCCGGTATAGAACTGTCTATTTCAAAAACCCCCGGTTAAAATTTTTATTTACACTAAACCCCCTTTTTAAATTGTCTATTTACACCCAACATCCTTGTATAGAACTGTCTATTTACATGCAACACCCTTTATAGAACTGTCTATTCACATTCAACACCCGTGTATAGAACTGTCTATTTACACTCAACACTTTTGTATAGAACTGTCTATTTACATGCAACACCCTTGTGTGTCGTTACACCTGGGATGTCAATTCCTGTGTGTCGTTACACCTGGGATGTCAATTCCTATGTGTCATTAGACCTAGGATGTTATTTCATGTGTTTAAACATGTGATATTTCTCTTGCAGATTCTCCTGCCGTTATAGGTGAGTAGTTTAGATATAGGTGCTGGAACAAAATTACTCGACTACATCTGTCTTAGTATCTGTCTGTCTGTCCGTTTGTTTGTCTGTCTGTCTGTGTGTGTGTGTCTGTCTGTTGGATACAAAAAGAGGGAAAAATCATGAACATAATTGTTCATCTGTAGTTGTCACCAAACCCCCAGAGAGAAATATTGGACATAACGTTCATATTTATTTGTACGAATGAAAGAACCAAATTTATTTTTAAAGGATCACATATTAGGCACAATTCTTACAAGTCTTACATTCGGCTCTTCCCATCACTGATCTTTCGTTTCATCAAATTTTCTATTTGCATGTTAAATTTACTAAAAACTGCATTGTCAAATGATTGTTGTGAACATAACTATTTCCATGCTGAGAGACAGGCTTGCAGAACACAACCACATATGCACAACACAAATACTAGCTGTATACATACTTACTCAATTACACAAACTCTCACAGTTTTTACACCCCAAACAATAACACATAAATAAAACACCCTGGCATGCAAAGTCATTCACAATCACAAACTCACTGACATAAAGTTATGTAGAATATGCTCTCTCTTTCTCCCTCTTCCCCTCTCCTCTCCTCTCTCTCCTAACTATCCCTCCTCTGCTCTCTCTCTCTCTGCTCTCTCTCTCTATCTCTCTCTGCTCTCTCTCTCTCTGCTCTCTCTCTCTCTGCTCTCTCTCTCTCTCTCTTCCCCTCTCCCCCACCCCTTTTTCTTTTTCACCCGCCCATAAATTTCCCCTCCCCCCCTTTTTTAAAAAAAACAAAAAAACAAGCCCCCCAAAGCCCCCCCC
>JACEFZ010025202.1:7500-26752 GCA_014155875.1 Cepaea nemoralis | reverse complement strand
TTTCCGATTCGCAATGGCCAGGACAAATAAATACATACAGTTCTCACAATCTGTGACCCATGAAGCGAGGTGAACCATTCCACACGAACATGTCTTTCTCCACCTTACTAAGCACATTCCTTTAGTCCGTAATGAAAACAATGTGTGTTGCAGTGGACACCCCTAACCTACGGACTGCCGCAGTGACTGCTTCCACCTCCATTCTATGCAGGAGGTCGTAGCCTCATATGCCAGACTTTCCTTTTTTTTAAAGGATTGACCATTAGCCTTCGCAATGAAACCCCAACCACCCCGCCTGTTTCTTGCCACTGACACATCGGTATAGATCACTATATCACATTGATGTGTTTTACTCTGGATCAGTTGTTACACTTCAAACTCTGTTTGCCCATTCTCTGCACCCACGACCCAGTGTTACCATTGCATTGTGCCAGTCCGTCATGTCTTCCGGTTCTTTAACCCACTCTCTTTCACGATTGATGGTCTCTGGATCACACACCTGACGTATAGATAGTAATGCCTGTACCATCTAGGACCTGTCTCTTCTTAGTCTACGACTCTTGACCATATCCACGGTTTCATGCAGGGAGCGATTCCTATCTGCAACCACCCTCAGGTACCATTTGCCTTTTAGGACTCTATGCCTATCCGCCATTGTGGGTAGCACCAGGATATGCCTCATGCATAACTAACTAACTAACTAACTAACTAACTAACTAACTAACTAACTAACTAACTAACTAACTAACTAACTAACTAACTAACTAGCTAACTAACTAACTAACTAACTAACTAACTAACTAACTAATTAACTAACTAACTAACTAAATAGCAGACTGACTGGCTGACTGATTGAATGACTGGCTGACTAACTAACTGACTGACTGACTGACTGACTGAAGGGCTAACTAACTACTAGGGTTAATAAGAAGGAGCTATATTCCTGACAAGATCCACATCGCTGTCACGTCTCCGAGCCACAGACCTGGGGTCACATTTGTTGAAGCCCGGGTCCCGCTTACCTTGTCATAAATGCGCGGTCAAGACCAGGTGAACTATGAGGGATGTTCTCCGACAACAGTGTAATCTTCGCTGTCATTGAGGTTCCACAGTCTGCGACATGAAAATCTGCATGCGTCCCATTCAACTCCACGTGACCTGACAGCAGCGCGCCGTGGCATTTTTACTGTCTGCAGCGCGCTTTAGTGCGTCAGATGTGACAGAGCTGTGGGTGTACGGGGAAATTTCAGGAGCTTACATGTAGGAGTATGTGACAGTGTAATGTGAATACATGTAACTACCTACCTGCCTACCTGCCTGCCTGCCTGCTTGCCTGCCTACCTACCTGCCTGCCTGCTTGCCTGCCTGCCTGCCTGCTTGCCTGCCTGCCTACCCGCCCGCCTGCCTGCCTGCCTACTTACCTGCCTGCCTGCCTACCTGCCTGCCTACCTACATACTTACCTACCTACTACCTACCTCCTGCCTGCCTGTCTACCTACCCATCTATATACTTACCAACCTACCTACCTAAATGACTACCTATCTACTTTCATTTCTACATCGCTACCTACCTACCTACCTACATACATACCTACCTACCTACCTACTTACCAACCTACCTACATACCTAACTACCCATCTAATACCTACAATACAACGTACATACTAACCAACCTACCTACCAACCTACATACCTATCCACCTACCTACCCAAATACCTACTTACGTACCTACAACGCTACCTAGCTACCAACCAACCTACCTACATACCTATCCACATACCTACCTAACTACCTACCTAGTAACTACAATGAAACCTACCTACCTACCTACATACCTATCCACCCACCTACCTAAATACCTACCTACGTAACCTCAAACAACCTCCCAACCAACCAACCAACCAACTTACCTACCTACCTACCCACCTACCTACCTACCAATAAACCAACCAACCTACCTACTTACCTACCTACCTATCAACTGTCCTAACTACCATACGTACTCCGCGATTTTACATACTTCATTGACACCAAACCAATGCCCATAGAAACTGCTGTCTAATCGAGAAGCAACATTAGCCGCAAGAACAGCACACGAGGCAGAAAAAACGACCATCATAGTATAGTCAGCAACTCTTTGAGCACTCAACTGCGCAGTTCGGGAACGACCAAAATAATCATTTCGCAAGAAGAGGCGTGTCAGATGTAAATAATAGTGTAAAAAATTCGTTTCTTCAACATGATCAAAGCATGAAACCGTGAAGTAAACAACGGCAGGTGCGGCAGGTGATAATATGATTATGAAACCAATAAGAAAGTAAACAACATATGGTTATAATTGTTACACATAAATATCAATAGGGGAACCCTTTGAGGCCATCAAGACAGTTTACAAATAAATACACATTGTTTATCGCAAGTAGAATTAAGGGTAAGAATTCGAGACTAGAGGACGCACTAGACAACATAAAACTTGATAGCTATAGTTACCAACCGGGATGCGAACCTGTCATCTCCGAATGACGACGGTGCCTCGCTGAAGGAACAAGTGTAATTCGACGCATGACTAACTAGACACCCGTGCAATTTGTGTCACGCCGATAGACCTACACTGGAGCATCTGGGAAGAGATCTCGAGTAACTAAGTTCTGATGTTAGAATTGATCAATGACGTAGGGAAATATTCTTTCTAGCCAGAAAATGTGGATGGAATGTGGGAATATGTCTGGGTGTTCGCTGATAGTGGGTCGTGCTTTAATGTGAAAGGACAAATGTCGTGAAACTTGTGTGGGTCGCGGAATTGCTACAGACAGGAAGTTCTTTGGGTAGCTCGTCTTGAGATAAGTGACCGGAAGTTGCGAAATTGAAGAAACTCAGAATTTGTTTTCGGTAGGAAACGAGCTGGCGGAAACAATCGGACGCGACGGATTGTCAACTGTATGTATTTTGGGGGAAGAAGAGATTGTCATCCACATTAACAAAATAAAAACCACACAAAACAGATGTAGCACGTAAAAGGACAAGCTATTTTATGTGAACATAAATCCTACCAAAAACCGTGGGCTTATTTCCGCAGCCAACACATACGACATGTAACAATCACGTGGACGAATGGTGTAGAAATTAGTTTCCGTGTAATATACCGTGGCTTGATTCAAGAACCGACATGACAGCACTCGGGGCATTCTCAGTCGTGCTCCGCCCTAATCTTCAACAGCTAGCGAAGAGTCCCAATACTAATGGTGCCTATAGTAGTCTGATATTGTGTCCGTCTGGCCTTTCTTCGGAGTCCTGAGTGTCGGCCAGATCGTCAGGTCACTCCGTGCAGCACCATTCTCTCCCAGTCGTGATGATCTATCTGTTCGTCTGCACTGTAAACACCATTCCAAAGGACCCCGACCACGTCTGCCTTATCGTGCATCTGTCCGTCTGCTCTTTTCCCACAATACTAATATGAATTGCATACAATTAAGTATATTTAGCTCCTGTGAAAAGAAGAGACATACTAGACACAGACACAATGTACATAGGCCTACCTTACAGAGAACTGCATCTTCTTCTTCTTCTTCGTTCATCCGGAGTTTTTTTTTTCTTTTCCGGATGTGATTGCGTTGTGCCTGTTTACAGCAGAGCTGCGTTCTTGCGCCGTTAGGCCGACACATCCGACTTCTGCGGGCATTTGTTGACCGGGTTAACCTTCCCGGGGGTTTCTTAGGACGTTTGACTCTCACTGTTGTGGTGTTATCCCCCATCCCAGCTGGTCCATATAGAACAGCCAAAGATCCTGGTCAGCCCTCAAGGGAAGGCAGGGGCAGACCATGGGCATTCCCCGCCATCCAAGGAGGCTTCCATACTTGCAGAGCCGATACATAGCGCTCTGGTACTGGGCTCACCCAAGGAATCGTCACGTCCTGCACATGGCTGTTTAGCCTCACTTCCGTATATTGGGCCTTCCGTTCACCATAGGCTGTTCTTCCGGAAACCAGAAGTATGCAGTCTGCAGATGACATCCACACAGTGAGCTTTCGATTCGGACTTTCCATGTAATGGATTTGCTATCCAAGCAATATTCCATTTCGTGCCACTAGGACACTTTTCCACCTTTTATGAAGCCCACACAGTGGGCTTTTGATTCGGACTTTCCACGTAATGGATTTGCTATCCAAGCAATATTCCATTTCGTGCCACTAGGACACTTTTCCACCTTTTATGAAGCCCACACAGTGGGCTTTTGATTCGGACTTTCCACGTAATGGATTTGCTATCCAAGCAATATTCCATTTCATGCCACTAGGACACTTTTCCACCTTTTATGAAGCCCACACAATGGGCTTTTGATTCGGACTTTCCACGTAATGGATTTGCTATCCAAGCAATATTCCATTTCGTGCCACTAGGACACTTTTCCACCTTTTATGAAGCCCACACAGCGAGCTTTCGATTTGGACTTTCCACATAATGGATTTGCTATCCAAGCAATATTCCATTTCATGCCTCTGGGTCTTCATGCACCTTTAAATGTCAACCTGTATATAGTTAAAGTAAGCTGCGGTCAACTTGAGCTTGTTGATATCTCCATAGAGCTTGTCCTCAAATGAAGCAGGTGTGGGCCAAAATATCTTTCTCTGTTCTGCATACGTTGGGCAATCCTGCAGCAAATGTTTTGCTGTCATTTTTCCAGTTCTACAATTACATTCATCGGTATCTCCTATCTTTAGTTTATTGAACAAGTGGTATTTCAGCCTGTTATGTCCTGTGCGGAGTCTGAAGATTGCTACTTGTTCTCTTCGGTCGAGTTTGTAATATGCATCATCCTTCTGATGGCCTGGATGCTCTGATTCCCATTTGGTTCTATAAGTGCTTTTTATCAACCTCTTTGCCTCATTATAGGTTATGTCTATGTCAGGCTGTGGTAGTCGTCCGCCCTCTTTTGCCAGTCTGTCAGCCTCTTCGTTTCCAGGTATACTGCAATGTGATGGGATCCACTGTATTACAACTTTTTTGGATTTCTGGCATAGACCATGGAGTGCTGCTCTTAGGTCAGTTAGTTCTGTGCTGTTATTGCTCTTCAGTATTGAGACAGCTGACTTTGCATCTGTGAAGATAGCTATTTGCTTCTCTTTATTTTCCTCCATCAGGAGCATTTCTGCTGCAGTTTTCAGAGCCTCTACCTCCGCTTTGAAGTTACTTGAAAATTTTCCAGTTGCCATTGAATGTGTTTTTTTCACTCCATTTTTTAAATTTAGGAGAACTCCTCCTCCTCCATTCTCTATTGAATTTTTGGCTGATCCATCTGTATATGCATGGGTCCAATTCCTGCTTGGGTAATGTTCTTTTATGTAGTTTAGGGTTATTTCTCTTCTTTCGGTTTCATGCTGAGTGTTCTTTTTCTCAATACCAGGAATGTTTTCTATCATCTCAGGCAGTTGCTGCTGTCGCCAAGCTGGGAACTTGTGTGCATTGTGTATGGGCTTGACTGTTGATATGTTAAGAATAGGATCTGCCCTAATCCTTCGTTTTGCAGTTTCTACAAAGTTGCTACGCTTCAGTCTTCCCTTTCCAAAACCTATTAAATCTGTTGTACATAGGGTGGTCTGTCAATCTTCTAAATTTTTCTGCTTGTTGCTGGGCTCTGCTATCTCTTCTATCCTGCATTGGTTGTAAACAAGTGATCTTTTCTAGTTCATTAATAGGCGTTGTCTTCAGGCTTCCAGTTATGATTCGCATTCCTTGGTTTTGGACTCTACTTATTTTGTTAAAGTTTGACTTAGCTGCTGTTGCCCAAGCTGCAATGCCATATTCCAGTACTGGCCTCACCCGTCCAGTATATAACTTCTTGAGAACTTTCTCATCTGCTCCCCACGTTGTACCAGCAAGCTTTTTCATGATTGCCATTCTCTGCCTTGCTCTTGTTCGATTTTTCTCAACCTGTGTCTTCCATGTCAGGCGACGATCAAAGGTGACTCCTAGATAGTTTGGATTTTCTTCATGGCGCAATATTTTTCCATTCAATACCAGCTTAGGTTGCTGAGGTTTATTTGAGAGGGAGAACACTGTGCATGTTGTTTTCTCCTCACTTATCTTCACTAGCCATGATTTTGACCAGTCCTCTAGCGCTAATAAGGCTTGCTGTATTCTGCTGTTAGCTGTGCTAATATATTCTTCAGATGTCCATATGGCTAGGTCATCTGCAAAGGAGGATGTGTGTACTCTGGCTGGAAAATTTTCTGTGATGTCATTTATATATGCTAGGAACAATGTTGGTGAAAGAACTCCTCCTTGGGGGACACCTTGCTCCAGCAGCATCATTTTGCTTGTTTGTCCTTGTACTTTTGTCCTGGCAGTTCTGTTCTCAAGGTAGTGGCTGATCCATTTATACATTTTTCCACAAACATGCATGTTTTGCAGTTTTACTTTCAGTCCTTCCTTCCATACTTTATCAAATGCTTTTTCTAAATCTATCCAGACCGCTAGTGTGTGCTTTTTCTCTTGGAAGGCATCCTCTATTTCCTGAGCTATATAGGTTATTTGATCTTCAGTGGATCTGTACTTTCTGAATCCTGCTTGGTGTGGTGTTAAGAGTTTGTTTTCTTCCAGATGCCATGTTAGCCTGCCATTGATAATGCGTTCCATTAATTTTCCTACACAGCTAAGTAGACTGATAGGTCGATAGCCATTTCCAGGTCTTTTCCTTTCTTTGGGACTGGTATTAGTATAGCTTCCTTCCATGCCTGTGGGACTATTCCTCTCTTCCAGCTGTTATTTAGGACTGCTAGTAGTTTCTTCTTTGCCTTGGTGCCTAGTCCTATTAGCATTTCATTTGTGATTCCATCCTTTCCTGGTGATTTCTTCTTTTTTAGGGTATTCATTGCCTGTTCCATTTCTTCCATTGTTAGATTTGCCATCATATATTCTGCTGCTGTCTCTGTATTTCTATGATGTATCTGTTTGTCTTTGATTGCTTTCTTCTGTTCAGTTGTAATATCAATGTGGTTTGCATTGGCATAGTGTTCCATTAGTGCATTTGCAGCCTTTTTTCCTGTAAGCAAGGCATTTCCTTGTTTAATTGTTATTTGTTTGTTTCTAGGTCCTTCATTGTTCATGGCTTTCACTAGTTTCCATAGTTTGTTTCCATCCCTGTCAAAATTCAGGTTTTCTGTTTTTTCCCTCCAACGATCTCTTGTTGTTTGATTTACTGTTCTTTTATATTTTGCTGAGATGGCTTTGAGAGAGGTATTCGCTTCAATTGTTTGTTCTCTCTCTGCTGTCTTCCTGGCATCTTCAACTTTGTCCTCCAAACTTTGTAGTTCTTCAGTCCAGTATGGTTTGTAATTTTTCCTCGCTCCTCTTGGAATGGACTCAGTGGCTGCCTGTATTATTGCTCTGTTTAGACTTTCCACCATTTGCTTCATGTTGCCATATCGTGTATTTATGTTTTCACAATATTTGTCTGTTAGTGTGGCAAATCTGTCCCAATCTGCTCGTTTGTAATTCCAGCGGGGCAAGGGCTTTTGCTCCTGTGGAACATACTCCATATTCATTACAAGCTTGATTGGTCTGTGGTCACTACCTGCTAATTGGTCCAGCACATGTCGATCGATTTTGTGGAGGATGTCTCCTGTGCAGAAAGCTAAGTCTGGAGTAGAAGT
The DNA here is from genome assembly GCA_014155875.1 of Cepaea nemoralis. Lineage (NCBI taxonomy): Eukaryota > Metazoa > Mollusca > Gastropoda > Stylommatophora > Helicidae > Cepaea > Cepaea nemoralis. The sequence continues at coordinate 19,101 of JACEFZ010025202.1, read as the reverse complement.
GGTAAGCCATCTTCTGGAGTAGAAGCTCGGTGTGTCATCCGCTTTGTTGAGTAGATGGAGATTTGAGTCTATTTCCCAGTCCTCCACTTCATCTCCTCTTTTGTCAGTATCTGGGTATCCCCATCTTTCTGAACGGCTATTAAAGTCTCCGACAATAATGCAATTTGTGTCAGTTATTTCATGTTTGAGAGTGTAAGATCCTTATGTGCTGGGCTATAAAGATTGTAAATTCTTATTTTCACGTCCTTTATCATTATATCAACACCTATAATTTCTGTTTGGTTGTCAGAGATCACAGATACTTCGCTGCAAGGTATTGTATTTCGTGTAAGTATTAGAACTCCTCCTTTATGTCCTTCGCGGTCGAAACGTGTGGCCTGATATCCCCTGACTGAAAATTTGTGCTTGGCGTTGAGGTGTGTCTCTTGAATGCATGCCACATCTATTCTATCTTTATGAAGACGCTGTGTCAGGGATTCTTTCTTGTTATAAACTCCTTCGGCATTCCACTGTAGTATGTTGAGTGTCCTTGGTATTTGGTCAATAGCTCTTAACCTACTCCTCTGTGCCTTGACTCCACAGCACAGGGGAAGGTGACCACCAGTAGTCATGGGTGGACCCCCTCGAGGCAGGGGGCCCGGCACTATCACCGCCTGATGGGACTTCACGGGATTAGCACCATAACGATTAATTTTCATCTGTGGCATCATGAAATGATAAAGTTACGTTGCACTGCTTTGTCAAGCCTGTGGCTCAGTACATCCGATTTCGACAAGCATATTTTGGGGTGCTTTCCCTAGCCTTTGACTGTCCCCAGTCTACCTACAAGGCAGCAGGTTTGTGCGTCACTTCGTCTGGTCCCTCTCCCTTGACCTGTCCGACATGGGTGACCCTACCAGTAGCTGTGCTACCGTCGGCATAGCTCTTGGGGTCATTGGAACGCGGAAGCCCCTCTACCTCGTCAAGGTGGACGCACGGCAGAGGGGGAACTGCATCTTACACAGGTGAAAACAAATTGCAGTCGCTGCTTTTTCTTTTGTTCCATATCATTTATTTCCCTGGCTGCTACCTCTTTTCGTCGTCCGCTTTTTTACTGTTCGTTTTTAGTGTGTATATCCATTAGTATAGATTGTTTATGTTTTTGGATAAGTCACACTTTGTTTTCACCAGTGTAAGATGCAGTTCTCTGTAAGATACGTACATTGTGTCTGTGTCTAGTAAGTCTCTTCTTTTTGCAGGAGCTAAATATACCTAATTGTTTGCGATTCATATAGATATATCCTGCTGCAGCCGATGCTTTTTCTTTTGTCCCACAATACCAGCATCCCCAGGTGAAGAAAGTCCAACAGAAGCTCTCTGTTTTTGATGTTTGAATGGAAGCCTGCCACTCTACTCGAAGCATGCAAAGAACCCCGACCACAGCTGCGCTATAATGTAACAAAAAGGCAAGAGAGGGGACATGTGGTCAATTGAGGAAACAGGTGACGATAAGAAGGGAGTTGAACGGAGGACAGGTTGCACTGATAAGATTACAGAGTGGACCCGTTACGGACTTCCTGACTTCGGCGTGTTGCTGAAGATTAGTGGGGTCTTGGGGGTGTGTGGGTGGGTCGTGACTACTAGTGCAAACTTCATGATCCTCAAATTGGACTCAGTGATGTGGTTGTGCGATAGGCACAATATGGGGAAGAGGAGGAGATGAAGAAGACAGAAAGAAGAAAGATAAAAAAGGCGAGGAAGATGAGAAAAGAAAAGCAAGAAAAACAGGAGGAGAAGAAGAAGAGGAAGAAAGAAAGAAAGAAAGAAAGGAAGAAAGAAAGAAAGAAAGAAAGAAAAAAAGAAAGAAAGAAATGAGACAAGAGAAAGGAGAATGCAGAAGAAGAAGAAGAAGAAGAAGAAGAAGAAGAAGAAGAAGAATACATTTACACACTTCAGCCCTCCCCCACCTCCCCACACACTCTCACACACACACTCACACACTCTCACACACACACACTCACACACACACACACTCACACACATACTCACACAAACACACACACACACACTCACTCACACTCACACGCACACACGCACACTGATCTTGCATAAATATATAGCAAGAGAAAAAAATCTCCAAACATAAAACACATATTGAAAAATTTCGCATAAATCTAATATATATACACTCATACACGGTACATCAAAATGACATTAAGCAGCGATAACCTTAAATTGATGTTGAACAAGGCAGAAATGTAATTAAGGGGAAATTATTAAACATTGATTCCACTCATTTATATTCGTGTTTCATTAACACATAACTTATCTCCCCTGTCTTTTATATGGTATTAATTGTCAGCATAATGAAGCTAGCAATCGCGTTCATTTCGTTGTTCATTCCATTTCGCATTTGCGAGCGCTATCAAGACAAGTCACCTGAACAAGTCAAGAAGCCTGATACGGGGGAAAATGGCACGTCGCAAGAACACCAAAAGACACGTGGCAACCAAGATGTGCAGCGTGGGAGCCGACAAGAAGACGAGCGGAGAGAATCTACCTGCGAGCTGCAGCAAACAACAAGAACCTCAAGCAACCTCTAACGAAGCTACCACGAGGAAGGACGACGACAACCCACCACAAACAAGAGCCAAACCTACTGAGAAGCAGAGGGAGGAGAAAGACACCAGAGTCGGAAACACCGACTCACCGACAAGCAAGTGGGTTGTCAAGCGTATCCAAGTGGAGCTATCAGACGAAGAAATCCTGAAGCAGCTTCGAGAAGAGAATCTCCACATCCGATTCTTGAAGGCGGAGCGGCTCCTCACCTACTCCAAGATTCCTACAACCTTGGCGGTGGTGACGACAGAGGGCAGCGAGATGCCGACCACAGTATCAATCAGCAAGAAAATACAACAGCCAGAGAGATTCATCACAAGAGTCAATCAATGTTCCAGATACCAGAGAGCCGGCCACAGCAGAGCAGCATGTCGCAGTAAGACGGAAATTTGTCGGTACTGCGCCGATCACCACGCCTTCAAGGAGTGTCCGCTGGTCAAGCTGGACACGGACTTCCGAGCACCCAACAACAAAAGAAAGTGCACCAACTGCCTGGGCAAGCATGGAGCAAGATACTTGGGCTGTCCGTACCTCCAAAGACACAGAGACGTCTTAAAGCTCGCCATTACCACAAAGACACCATTCAAGGAAGCAATGCGGAGGGGCGAGACAGCTACGGGTATATCACAAACTGAAAGAGATCAACTGCAAAAACAGATAGACGAGTTGAAGAAACAAATCAAAGCACTGACCAGCGACAACGAAGAACTACTGGCGGAAATAAAGGAGATCCAGCAAAACATCAAGAAAGAAGTGGAACATATGGCCGAGATGAAGAAGGAAAACGAAGAAATGCTACGCACCCTTAAAGCGGAGAGAGAGAGAGCTGCTGAAAGCTGAAATGGAAGTAATCCGAAACAAACCAACAGAAGCTATGCAAGAGAACGTAGACAAGCCGCAAGATGAAATCCAGCAAAATACCGAGCCGGAACCGCAAGCTAAGGCCAACAGCCCAAATAAATCCAAGAAGGAAATATTCCACCAGATCTCTGAAGGCGGCACAGAATACCCACCCAGACTCAGCCTGGAGGAGTGCCTAGAATCGATAAAACTGGAGGAACGCAGGCACCAGGAATTCAAAAGGTGCTGGGATGAAAGAGAAAAGAAGAAGCCTAAGAAACTCAGGAGGTATACCCAAACAGAATTACTGACTTTGAGGATGGACCCGGCTACACGTACTATATAGAAGACGTAGAGATGATCATGTGGCTGACCACTGAGGAAGAAAGCGAAAGGCAACATGTGCTGTTATTTCCTCGAGAGGAGATTGGAATCAACATGCACATCTTTAACCTGATTATCTGTTGGGATTAGTTACTGACTTTTTGTCTACACTCCTCTCTTCCGTCTTATCATCCATATATCCCTTTCTTTCACTCTCTCTCTAGTTTTCCCTCAACACATAATCCGACAACAGTTCTTTTTAACATTAAATAAAAGATTTATTTATAAAACTATGTCTTGTGTATGGATGGGTATTGTCTGTGTAGTTGCTAGTGTTCTTCTGGTGTGGCTGCTATATAAGATGTAGATAGATAGTCTTTCGTGTCTTTCTCTCGTCTCTTCTCTCGGCTAAAGTACAGGACGATATATAGACACCACAGAACGATCTCACCCTGACGGCTCCGTCTGCTTGCGTCTGTAGATAAATCCGTTCTTTGTAATGAAAATGTTCACCACTGTATCAATGTACTTAACCCGCTCACTATTTGCTGTCCGCTTAAAATGAATGTTCGTTGTTTTCGTATAGCGTTCTTTAATCCATTCTGGAACAACACATCGAGATTCTAAAATGTTCTATTAGTGTTCTGTAAAAGTTCTACACTCGATATTTTGTAATTGATATATGCCCTTGGTACGCACTTTGCTACTCTATGAGATTGAGTCATTTGAGCTTTTCCATTAGCTCATCTGATCTTTATTATTCTTTCTCTGTCGTCCTTAATTCTTCCGGTGAGACTTCTATTCTTTCTTTTCTCCTGCACAAGTGTCGTGCTTTATTACTTTAAAGGGCTTTCTTGTGGGTTATCAACACTGGGTGATCTGGACCACAGCCATCTGTATTCTCTTATTTGATACGTCTCGCACTGGTATGGAAACCTGGTTGAGATACATTTAATAGTGAGATCTGTGTCTGCTTCCTCTTCTCCCCTATGTGAGTGTCTTTTCCTCCAGCCGAAATGAAAAGGCTTCCGAAAAAACCCACTCTGACATAGGATAGAAGATTCACCCCACATCTATACTATTCCTACTAATAGAAAACAATGTTAAATACACTTCACTAATATCTATATTCCTATTCTAAAACTATACTCTAATATACCTTATTTAGGCATCTATGTTCCTTTATAGAATTAATGTAAATCCACGAATCGAAATTTATCCGCATCCAAGCACTTTATCCCATTATAAGGGAGGATATTTCTTTTCATTACAGGACACATAATTCTATCTTCTCGTCCAGTTTGGAATACACACACTAAACTGACAAAGAAAGTGGCTACTCTTTATAGGTCAGTCTATGTCGCATAATCCTTGACATTGCTGGACAAAGCAAATTCAGACTTCATTATCCCTTGTCAGTGGAAAATTTCTGATCTCGAACTTTTCCGTTGTTTAATACAACCAAACCGCATTCTGCTGTCCAGTCTTAGTCGCAAACCTACCTCCAGAACGCAATAGGCTGGTCCATGATACTGTCTGTCTTTGTAGCAAACCAATTTTTCCACTCCACAGGTCACCTGTGTTGTAGTCGACTCTCCCGCCTTGACCTACATACACATGCGCTGGTCAATCCGTTGTTTATATCCTTCTGTTTCATTAACCCTTCTGCTCCCTGGGTGTTCGCTGTATACAGTCGTCGATCTGGGAATCACTAACATTCAGCATTTCACGACACAACATAAACTCAAAATCGAAAGTGAAAAAGGGCGCAAGGAGGAAAATTAAAACAACGAAAAGCCTCTACATGCAATACACAAGAAAAGGAGGCAAAAATACCAATTAAAAAGTCCTTATAAGGACTGCAACCAGTCAAGCCAGACTAACCAGCAGCCTTCACCAACAAAAGACACCACCAGAGGAGACGGACACAAAAGACAGCCGCCACCCCCCTCCCTCCATGCTTCTTCTATGGTTGTCCAAGATGACGAAGAAGTATCACTTCAACTAGTCGGCGGGGCCCCTCACGCACACGACTAGAACATGGTCATAATGACTCTCAACAAACTGAACAAGGCCGTTGGTAGCAGTCACAAAACGTTCAGGACACTTTTATTTGCGGTGATGCACAATCAGCCCATTACACTGTATCCAGCTAGCCGGCCATTCTCTCTATTAGGATCTCTCACACAAGAGGAATGTTGGTCACCGTATCCACTTGTAGCTATAATGATCAGAATGTTCAACTGTCTTTCTCAAGTCCACTCTCTCTCACTCTCTCTCTCTCTCTCTCTCTCTCTCTCTCTCTCTCTCTCTCTCTCTCTCTCTCTCTCTCTCTCTCTCTCTCCCCCCCCCCTCCCACTAACTGCTGCTGAGCCAGATACAATCGGCCTGTACCGTGTGAATATCTGTTGTGTCTACCGTTGGTTTCATGTAGATGCCCCTCCCATCTTCAACTGGTAAGTCCTACTTTGTATCCTAACGGGTTTTTAATGACTAGTGGTCTCTGTTTGGGTAAAGAAAAGAACAAATGCATCCATACTTCAAGAGCTGAATATTGAAGAAGGTTGGCTATTAAAGAAGATAAAACAAAGAAAATTGAAATATTTTGGTCACTTGAAACGTCATGAAAGTTTGGAGAGAACAATAATTGAGGGGTATATGTTTGGGGAGAGAGGAAGAGAAAGGCCAAAGAGAAGATGGGTGCAGGATGTGGCGGATGATTTCCAAATGGGTGTACCGGACGCGGGACATCTTGCTTATGATCGAGAAGTTTTCCGGAACGTTGTTATGGGAGCGAGGTTCTGCAAAGGACATGCTACTGAATGAATGAATGAATGAATGGTCTCTGTAGGTGTACTGTTTCTAAAGTGTAGTGTCTATGTCGAGGCTCCGTGCTAACGTGAAATCATATCGTTTGGGTTGTCAAATGACGCCTTCCCGTGACTTGTTTCCACGACGTTATATCCGTGAGTCTGTTACTAATACTTTTGGTGTATACAATCTGTCTTTTTAGCATCTATTCATGATTTATGTGTGCGTAATCTACTCATTGGTTATTGTGACAAAGCAGTCGGTATTTTCAAGCCGCCACTAATTTCTCCGTGAGTTTATCACAGTAACAATCTTTGGTATCTTCAACCTAGCACTAGTTCTCCGTGTCTTTATCACAGTAATAATCGTCGGTTTCTTCAAGCTACTACTAATTCTCCGTGTCGTTATCACAGTAATAACCGTCAGTATCTTCAACCTAGCACTAATTCTCCGTGTTTTCATCACAATAATAATAGTTGGTTTCTTCAACCTAGCACTAATTTTCCGTGTCTTCATCACTGTAATAATAATCGGTATCTTCAAGCTAGCACTAATTATCTAACAACATCTGCAACGGAGACGATGACGACAACAACAATTGAGACGACGACGACTAAGACAACAACAACAACAACAACAACAACAACAACAACAACAACAACAACAACAACAACAACAACAACAACAACGACGACGACGACGACGACGACGACGACGACGACAACAGCAGCAGCAGCAACAAGAAGAACAACAACAACAACAGTAGCAGCAGTAGCAGCAGCAACAGTAGGGGCAGCAGCAACAACAACAACAACAACAACAACAACAACAACAACAACAACAACTATAACAATAACTAAGAGGCTTACGAAGATAACGACGTCGACAAGAAATAATGGAATTATTCAGTAACATGTGTAGTCGTAAATCGGGATTCTTCGCCTCACATCTGAGCCTTGTAGCTGGGTCATATGTGTTGTCTCCGGGGTGGCTAAGAGGTCGGATGTGTCGGTCGAAAAGCTGAAATATGGCAGTTCTGCTGTAAACTGACACAAGATGATAGTGATGAAGAAGAAGACGCAACAACAACATCATCTGCAGCGGAGGCGGCAGCACCATCAGAAAAAGAAGAAGAAGAAGAAGAAGAAGAAGAAGAAGAAGAAGAAGAAGAAGAAGAAGAAGAAGAAGAAGAAGAAGAAGAAGAAAAGAGGAAGTAGAAGATGAAGAAAAAGAATATAATGTATAACGCTATCAAAACTGAAACCCCCAGCTCATAAAACCAGACCCTCGTAGATGCTTTTCAATCTTCTATTTCCCCGTTTTATATATTCCTGTACTCTTTTTATGCCATTAACGAAAAATATACTTTCCCCACTTTAATATTTATACAACTAAGCATATTTTTCTTGTTTGTGAAACTAGTTTATCAATTTGCGTTCACAGAAAGTTAACATGTCAAGCTGGATATAATCCATCCAGGCAGACATTAGAACCGTGTTGGTGCTAATCCGGGGAACGAATACCACGTGATTAACTTTACGCGAGACTGTTTTATCACTAACTACCTATATTTCTGGTTAAAATTTTGTTTGATTAAAAATATAATACCCCGCCCATTTTGCTCGTTGAATTCTTGCGCCCTTCCTCGTAGTTGCAATACACGTGGATGCATTCCTTGTGTTATGTTGTTGGCAGCAAGCGGTTCTCTAGTTGTTGGTTTCTTGGTTGGCATCAAGCGGTTCTCTAACTGTTTGTTTCTTGGTTGGCATCAAGCGGTTCTCTAGCTATTGGTTACTTGGTTGGCATCAAGCGGTTCTCCAGTTGTTAGTTTCTTGGTCTACACCAAACGGTTCTCTAGCTGTTGCTTTCTTGGTTGGCATCAAGCGATTCTCTAGCTGTTGGTTTTTTGGTTGGCATCAAGCGGTTCTCTAACTGTTGCTTTCTTGGTTGGCATCAATTGGTTCCTTAACTATTGAATTCTTGGTTGGCATCAAATGATTCTCTAGCTATTGGTTTCTTGGTTGGCATCAGGCGGTTATCTAGCTGTTGGTTTCTTGGATGACAATTCTTTGATGACTGAGTTTTCCCGTCTTTTGCTACGTTGACCTTGAGACGTCAATGTGAATAAAAGCAGAAAGAACAGCAGCCAGCTTAAGCTGGATTACATCTTCATAGAGTTCCGTTGTGTGGGTGGGGGTGGGGGTGGGGGGGGGGCACAAAGAGCAGCAGAAAAGCAACATTTTCTGTGGGATGGGATGGGAACAAAGAGCAGCAGAAGAAACCTATGTTCTGTGGGACTGGAGTGGGAAGGGGGGTATATAAAAAAATTAAGTCGATTAAAGAATTAAATCCTGCAATCCATGGATCACCCGGATAGCAGAGTTAATCCAAACCAGATTGGAAGCAGCTCGCAGGAAGGTTCTGGCCAAAAAGATATACATGACATGGACAGAGAGGCTGGAAACACCCATGGACGGCAAGGCAGGGAACACGGAAAGATAAGAAAAACAAGCCTGACAAATAGTCAATAGAACAAGAAAGAAAATATCTGAAAGTAGTAAATCGTCCCCTTCGTTATTGCGAATCACCTTAGTGTGAATATCCTTACAACGAGGTATGCTTGTTTTAAAAAGCAATGGAACATTTATGGCAACCGCCCATATAAGAAAAATAATGAATGAATCTCGTCACGTACATAGTGCAGAAATCACACAACATGATGTATCCTTCACAATGATGTTGTGCCAGCTTGAAGGATTTATTTAGTTACTTTAGTTTATGTTGTATGCTTTCTGTAGTATGTACTTGCCGAGATGAAGCGAAATATGGCAGGCAATAAATCGTAAAAACTATTGTTTGTGCCTTCGTTATAAATTCACTACGGCAAAACATTGAATGAAAGAGTTACAAAAAAAAAAAAAAAAAAAAAAAAAAAAAGAAAGAAACAACAACAACAAACAACAAGCAAACCAGAAATAGAATTGGTATGCTCTACTAGATCACCATCGTCATCATCATCTCATCTTGTCCCCCTTGTAACTTGTGGGGTCGAGGTGATGCATAAACAGCGGGAGAGTGCCAGTTTATGGGCTTCATGTATCGAGCTTCCTTTGGAGTATATTATTCCCTGTGTTCATGGTTTATCTGTCTTTTCTTCTGGTTCCGTCGCAATTGACAAAATGGTCGTTTCGGATAAAGCCTTCGTCGGCACACTAACAATAAACATACACTGACGCAATTGCACGAAAAACTTTTCACTTCTACTGAATATATCTGGTCTTGTATTTTCCAAGGCACACTGGCCATGAACTTGAGTCCTTGCCCACACGAGCATTGAAATCACCAAGCATATAAATGTAGTCAGATGTTGGAACTGCCTTGATCACGGAGTCTAACTCCTCATAGAACGAATCCTTCACATCATCAGAGCTATCGAGTGTCGGTGCATATGTAGTAATTATGGTGGCAAAACCACAAGAGGTTGCCAAACGCAGGGATAATAGTCTTTCATTTCCTCCTGCTGGAATTTCAATCATTCCCAGTAGCGAATTCTTCACTGCAAAGCCCACACCGTGTTGCCTTTTTTCTGCCTGCCCTCTACCCTTCCAAAAAAAGGTTTAATTGTTTTCCCTGAGTGACCCTTCCTCAGCGAGGCGAGTCTCCTGCAGGCCAGCAATATCAATGTTAAGACGATTGAGTTCGGCATCAATCACAGCCGTTTTTCTCACATCGTTAATATTTGTCAAGTCAGTGAAAAATCCTGGACACATGGTTCTCACGTTCCAGGCTGCAAGCCGTAGCTTGAGATTTCTATTTTTCTTCTTTTATTAGTACCTGGTGCATTGGTTTTACAGCCTGCGATTCAGATTTTGTCCTAGCACCAAGCACCCATTGAAGCAGGCAGTATGTGGCGGATCAGCACCCAATTGGCCGGGGGCTGCCCAGCTTGAGGCGGGCGGTAGCTGATCAGTGACACCTGTAGGTGTCTCCCGCCGTAAGAGGCAACCCGTGGCGCCCCATGTCTACGCCAATTGACAAGGACTTATAACCCGTAACAGTTGCTTCTCGCTTTTATTCCGAGACCGGTTAAGACCAGGGATGGAGTTATTGCCTCTCCATAGCACAAAGCCTGGGCTAAAATATAGAGATCATGTGTTGCCCATGCAGCATGATCCCTCTCACGGCCTGCCTAGTTCATTCCAGAGGAAAGGTAACACCTCTACATCTGGAACAAGACAAGCTGCAGAAGCTGCCGGATCAGCAATGCAATGCTCTAACTGTCCGCCTGTCGGAGCTTCGATCCTAGACCAGCCGCCAATCAAGGCTTAGGGCCTGGTCTGCCCTGCAATGAAATTTTGTCTTTAGATTGCATTTCCTCGCACCAGGGTAAGGCTTGTACCCTCCCAATTGCGCTCTTCCGCCCGAAGCCGTTGGCACAATGTGGGGTGTCGGGTTTGATAAGAGCCGCCCAACGTTCGGCGCCAACAGAAAGCAGGTAGTACCGTCTACTGTTTTACGGTAGCTCAGTCATATCTGACTAAGACCTGACACCAATATATATATATATATATATATATATATATATATATATATATATATATATATATATATATATATATATATATATATATATATATATATATATATATATATATATATATATATATATATAGCGTCGTGCAGCTGGTCCCTGACCGTTTGATCTGAAATTCGACGAGCTCCTGGCATTGACTGGACTGGGGAGGACGCAGATGTAAATCGATTATTAAGGTGACGCAGCCGTATGAAGCGATCTTCGGCAGTAGTTGTGATTCTGGGTCTTCCACTGCGCGGCTGGTCTGACACTGAGCCGGTTTCTTGAAATCGCCTCCAAAGGCGACTAATGGTGCTTCTAACAACATTGATTGATTGATTGATTGATTGATTTAGGAACCGACATCACAGCATTCGGGGCATTCCCATAAGCGCTCCGTCCCCATCCTCAGAACCCAGCGAAGAATTCCAACCCCAATAGTACCAGTAGCAATC
>JACEFZ010025202.1:0-2500 GCA_014155875.1 Cepaea nemoralis | reverse complement strand
TGTGATGTTGATAGCAATATTGTATCATCAGCATTGCTGTCATGGCAGCTGGAAATGTTCTTGGACGTAGAGTCAGCCGGCATGACACTGTCCGCACCCCGCATCGACATGATTGGTTTATAGAAATACAAGGCTAGCATCATGAACTTAATACGCCGAAAGATGTGGATACAAGTCTTTTACTCTGTTTACTTATGCCATCTGCACCATCGTCATCGCCATCCTCATCATCATCATCATCATCATCATCATCATCATCATCATCATCATCATCATCATCATCATCATCATCATCATCATCATCATCATCATCATCATCATCATCATCATCATCATCCTCCTCATCATCATCATCATCATCATCATCATCATCATCATCATCCTCCTCATCATCATCCTCATCATCATCCTCATCATCATCATCATCATCATCTTCATCCATCATCAAATGCCATGCCGATTTGCGTTGCCAGTCATGATTCACTTTCCCACACGATCACCTGATCGCGGATCAGACGGGTGATTATCTCTTTGCCGTAGGTCAGCATGGCTGAATGGATAAGAATGCGAGTTCTTAAACATCCGGTGTGCTGATGCCGAGGTAGCGCGTTCAACCCCTACACCGGACAGCTGGACTAAAATGTTGACCTCTCGTCCTTGACTTGGGGACTTTAATTACAAGTATCACAGATGTCGGAGTGGGTTCGCCTGATGGTGAGGGACACTGCTAATAGGGAAAGCTAAGCCACACGCAAAATTAAGTCCAGCACCACTAGAAGTTGTGTGTACGGACTACGCTAGAGTTCAAAGCGAGCGAGAGCAAAACACACACACACGCACACACACACACACACACACACACACACACACACACACACACACAACACACACACACACACACACACACTAATAATAATCAACATTGTAACATAATGTTTCAGACGTTAACATCCCCAGTCCATTTACATTTCTTGAGGAGTATTCCAGCTTAATACTGGCTGAAAAGCTAAAGGAGAAGAAGTATAGAACATAGAGCTAATTCACAAATTGATTATTAATGCTTAGGTGTGGTGATTTCAGTACCATCAGAACCTTGTGTGGGAGATAGACTGGCAGGGAAGAATGATGGGACATAATAGTTTTTTAGATCTTCATCTACTGAAATGTAAAGCTAATCCCAATTATCAACTTTGCGAACAGTCAAACTCACCAGGGAGAAGACATGCCTGTCACTTGCTTCGAACTTGTCAAAGTAGGGAATAGCCTGAACTGGAAAAACATTATGGGGAAAACTGAAACCTGAGACATTCCCAGCACCTTCATAGGTGATAACAGAGGTACACGGATCAGTATAGCAGTGTCTCCCTATACTTGGCCCCGGCTATAGGTTTATCATGTGTTTCCCTCAGTTGACGGTTGGAAAAGTGATAGCATGATTTAAGAGTTTGTGGTGTAGGATAACTTGATGAAGTAGAGATGTGAAGGAGGAGGGTTTGTTTTAAATTGATGTCTGTGGGGATTGGGTGATGGATTTGGGTTCAGAATTATGTCAATGATATTACATATAAACTAACATTTTGAAATGTGAATGTTGACAATATGCAGCCGGAGTCTTCACCTGACCAAAGAACATTAATAAAGTATTAGTAGTAAGAGAACAGTTTTTTGAGATACATGTCTCTGTGATTGTCTTTGTACACTGTTGAGAAAGAAATGCCCAACTGTTGTCAAGCATCTTCATGGTGACTGTTACTCTACTGTTGTTGTTGGTTACAGATATGGTGGAAGTTCTGTGTGGTTGTTGTCAAGTATCTTCCATGATGTATGACTTTTCTAACCTGTTGGTGTGATCATTCTTTGTGAATGTTTGTCCAACTGTTGTCAAGATCTTCTCATGTTGTCTTGTTCAACCAGTGTAAAATACAGTTGTTGTTGTTGATGTTCACTACAATGGTTCAATTGTCAATGTGGTCATTTGTCCAAGTGTCTTGTGTCACTTTAAATAATATTAAAGAGATCAGAATGAGGTTGGCGACCAGAGCACAGTCAGCAAAATATAGATGAGAGAACTGCATTCAATTGTTACTGTGGCTAACTGCCAAGATCTCTACATAACCTAGAAGAGAAATCATCTACTAAAAATTCTGTGTTGAACTTAGGTCTAATTTCTCACAGTGGGGGTACTCGATGAGCCAAATTCTAAATGGTTTCTCTACAAAGGTTCTGCGAGAATAAATATCAATACCTCTAGACAAAACTTGCTGTTCCTAACCTGTATCTTTTATAGAGAGATATACTTTATAGAACTTCACTCATTGGAACTTCTGTATTTCTCTATAAACCCATAAAAAAAAACCTCACAAACATCATCAATGACGACAGGTCAACATTTCAATCCAACTGTCCGGTGTAGAGGTTGTGATGTTGATAATAATGATTACAATGATGGTATTGATTAAAATGATGATGTTGATAATAATGATGATGTTGATATAATGAT
>JACEFZ010025201.1:17500-26808 GCA_014155875.1 Cepaea nemoralis | reverse complement strand
AAAACACAGGCTTGGACTGACCACCATAAGCACTCTGTTTCCTGTCGTAACGTCTTTTACCTTGGGCATAGAGTGAGGCTTTGCCAGCCTTATACTGTGTTACTTTGTGCACTGTGTGTTTCTTGGATTTTTTACCTTTGCAAAATGTACGTCGCTGCTTAGGAACATTCACCTGCACATTATAAATACAATATGTACATCCCACATAGTATAAGTTTAGTTTAGTTTAGTCGATGGATCAACATCACGGCACACGGGTGCAACCCATAAGTGCTCCGTTCTCCTCCTAACTCAAACCTGAAGTCTGGAGAAATTCAGCTCAGTGCACGAACTCCGTAGCACCGGCGAGGATCCTGAAATACTTTGGGTAGATTTTTATCTCGAAATTCGAAAAATAGAGATCGGACGCCCGTGTGTATTGTTGCGCACGTAAAAAATCCCTTGGCAGTTGGAAATCGAAAAAGAGTAGCCTAACGGCGTTGCCCGGGTAATATTTCTAGTATAGTATAGTAGCTCATACACACATTGTAACATTAATGAGAATTATTTTTACATATAGGATGTTACAAGATTCTCTAAATTCTACAGTTTTTGTTTATTGATATTTGGCCTTTTACAGGCGCGACAAAAAGTGAAGAAAAAAACAAGGAATCAGGTACCCATTATAAGTATAAATATTGCATGTAATCTAGTTGTGGAATATAAAATTCATTTATAAAATTCTCAAAATTTTAAAATAAAACATAATATTTACACAATATATGAAGATATTAAAAAATGTTACCCGTTTTTTTATGGCAGGTTATTATTTTAGTTATATTATATGATACCTTTATAAAAATATTAGAGAAATACTAAATATTTTAATCACATAATATATATTTGTGCTCTTCTCATAGTGTCCCTTGAAACATACATCGTTATGTCCCTTGCATCTGTTTTAAATTACGTCTTCCTTAGAAACAAATGAAGATTGTAAACTGATTAGAGACATTAGACGTAGACAGTCAACATTTTTTGGGTATGTTATGAGAAGATATGACTTGGAGAACTTAGTGACATCTGGCAAGATCGAAGGGAAGAGACCAAGGGGAAGACCGAGAAGTAAATACATGGATGGCTTGACCACGCGGCATGGTCGAGACAAGAACACGGAGCTGATCCAAGACTCTGGTGATCGAGTGAGATGGCAGAACATGACCGCCCACGTTTACCGGCATGCTACATGATGGATGGATGGATGGTCTTCCTTTTAATGTGGTTTTACTTATTGGAAAACAGCGTGTATTTACAAGTTGCATTGTGTGAATCAGATAAAAGGTGAAAGGCTAAGATATGAATACAGATTATTACCCCATTCACTGCAGGTCGTGTACAGTTTCGCCAGTAACAGGGCGAGGTGTATCATATAGTGTGTTTTCCTTTACATTTGCAAAAGTTTTCGGTAATTGCAATTCCAAAGAAAAACTTACAGTGCCCTTTGAAATAACACACTTGGATCCTTATAAATTCTTCATTTCCATAGAATGTTTTATAAGAAACTAGCTGACCCTGCCCGGCTTCGCCCAGACCCTGGTGGGGAGCATGTCATTTAATTCATATAAGTAGTCATATAAGTTCTCGTTCCCGTTACCGACTGTCTGTCTGTCTGTCTGTCTGTCTGTCTGTCTATCTGTCTGTCTGTCTGTCTGTCTGTCTGTCTGTCTGTCTGTCTGTCTGACCCGGCCCGGCATTGCCCAGCTCCTGGTGTGGAGCATCTCATTTAATTCATATAAGTAGTCATATAAGTTCCCGTTCCCGACTGTCTATCTGTCTGTCTAGTCTGTCTGTCTATCTGTCTGCCTGACCCTGCCCGGCTTCGCCCAGTCCCTGGTGGGGAGCATCTCATTTAATTCATATAAGTAGTCATATAAGTTCCCGTTCCCGTTACCGACTATCTGTCTGTCTGTCTGTCTGTCTGTCTGTCTGTCTGTCTGTCTGTCTGTCTGTCTGTCTGACCCGGCCCGGCATCGCCCAGCTCCTGGTGTGAAGCATCTCATTTAATTTATATAAGTAGTCATATAAGTTCCTGTTCCCGACTGTCTATCTGTCTGTCTGTCTGTCTATCTGTCTGCCTGACCCTGTCCGGCTTCGCCCAGTCCCTGGTGGGGAGCATCTCATTTAATTCATATAAGTAGTCATATAAGTTCTCATTAAATTCATACAACAAAAAAAGTAACTTATTTTTTTTTTTTTTTGACAATTCAAAGCTGTTATTGTTATTCAGTATATCTGACCCTGCTGAAGTTATGAATGTGTGGTCTTCTGTGCTGTCTCCGAAGTCAGCGTCATATTTTTAAAACATGTAGCTATTGAGCTGACGATAATTATATCCGTTTGACTAATACTTTCTAGAGATTTGGACATATTTCTCTTTGCCAGCATTTACCAACCTTTCATGACATTTATTTTAGAAAAAGTAACTTAAAAGAATATCCTTCCACACACCATCCATTATTTTTAATGAAAACTCTTTCTAATCACCTGCATGACTACAGTAACTTCTTAAGCAAAGAAAGATGAGTTACAATGTTATGCATTGTGCATTATTTTTATGAAAACTTTGAAAATGCCTTACAGATTGTATCATTATTTATTATAACTCATATGCCGGTACATAACTATGGACAAAGAGTTTATAAATCTTTGAAAACGATGCCACAATATGACTATAAGTTATACAGAAAAGTTATGCCCCTTGAAATAACTTTTACAGAGTTAGGTCCCCTGAGATATATGAAATTATAATGAAAAATGAAAAATGAAATAATACTGAGTAAGCAGGCGATTTCACACTAACAAAATATAACAGTATAATCAATATAATCAGTATAATTTAACACGAAGTAGTGCCGTTTTACAGAACACAATGGCGGAAAACAAAGGACGTTGCGAAAATTAACCTTCTTCAGCGAGGGCTAGGGACGACCAGAAAGGCCAGATTCATTGTAAAATTCCGACCCGGTGCAGATTCGAACTCATGACCACCGAGCCAATAGGCGAGCATCTAACCACTACGCTAGCTCGCCTTCCGTGTCGAAAGCGTACTTACAATTGAAAAAGATAAGCTTTCTTGCGTAAAGTGGAACATTCTAACGAAATATTTGTGTCCTTAAATTTGAGAGGGCGATTTTGATGTTTACAAAAGGGGAACAATCTAATACAGATGAATGATTCTATTGTTCCAAGAGAAATAACTCACACACTATTACTAGAAACGTTTGTTTGAAGGTTCTGACAATAAAAACGTAACCTTTGAAAAGAATATCCAGAAGTACTATTTATATGCAACGTTTGAATGCAAACCGCATTAATATCTGCGAGGAATTAAAGTATGTAATGGGTTTAAGCTAGATGCATGACAATTTTATGACGCATTTTGCTATTTCACTTATATATAACATTCTTACGTTCAAAAATATTTTCTTATGGCACAAGATATGTCTTTTTCATTCAGAAAGAAAAACACGCTTTATGCCATCATATACAAATGTGAATGAATAGTGATCCCTTCACCATAATATCCGGAGTATGACAAGGTTGTGTCCTATCTCCTCTCTTGTTTATAACATATATAGACAACATATGTAAAGGAACCAGTCAAACAGAGACCGCAAGAACACCACATGACGAGAACACGGAAGAAGTACCATCTGCAAATCTAACCATTAGAGAACTTCTGTTTGCTGACGACCAAGCACTAATAGCAAAATCAGAAGCTGAATTACAAGATCACATGAACAGTCTAAACGAAATGCGTAGGGAACCAAAAAAAAAATGAAAATTAGCACACGTAAAACACAAGTAATGACCATAACTAAAGAAGAAAAAATAGCAACGATTCACCTAAACGAACATCCCTTGAAACAAGTAAAGAGTTTCAAGTACCTAGGAAGTATAATATCATCAAATGGCAAACCAGAAGACGAGATTGAAAGTAGATGCAATAAGGCAAATCAACTCATTGGGCAAATGGCACCAATACTAAAGAACAAACATGTATCAATAACTACTAAGAAAGCACTTTACAACACAATCTGCCTACCAACTCTATGTTACCAATGCCAAACCTGGACAATAACAGAAAAAAAGAAAAGAAAAATCACAACAACAGAAATGAGATTCCTGAGAAGAATACTCAACTGTATCAAGAAGAGATAATATCAGAAATGAAGAAATCAGGGACTAAAGTGGGGGTTATAGCAGCACTAGATTTTATTAGAAAGCAGCAAGTCAAATGGTTTAGCCATGCAAGTAGGTTACCAACTAACAGTATACTACAACAAGCAATGATGTGTAGACCATAGGGAAACAGAGGAAGAGGCCGACCTCGTAAACGATGGACGCAGGGAATAACGGAGTCCATGGGAATATCGATACATGAAGCCCATAATCGGGCACTCTCACGATGTTTATACTTCACCTCAACACCGCAAGGTACAAGAGGAACATGATCAGATGAGAGATATACGAAGCAAAAAACAGTTGGCAATGGCGAGCAAAGCGGCGAAACAAATATCTAGCTCTGCTGTGGATTGGGCAAGATTTGCAGCGGTTATTCCAAAAGCTCAAGCTTGTCACTTTAAGAATATAAAGACTAAACATGATACTTTTCTTAACAAGGTTCACCAGCTGCCAGAAAATCTGCCAAAGATAGATTTTGTGGCTACAAATCGAGGCTACCTGACTCCTTAATGGCTGATCGCTTCCAGAAGGCTTATGAAGCGCTTAGTGTCCCTTAACCAGTAGACAAGGATCACGTGATGCAGAAGGTAGAGGAAGAAAGAGAAGAGCAGGACAAGGCCCTCAGATAGTACGTGGCTAATATCCAGAAGGAAATTGATGGCAACAGGACAAGTATATAGACGATCGACACATTGCTCCAGTACCAGGACCTGACGATGGAGTCTTATAATTACTACTTCCCGGAGTCAACCTTTGACCCTAAACGACCCATCATCTGGCCACACCATGAGGAGGATCAGCCCTATGTCATGAAAGAAGGCGAAGAAGGTCGTCACTAAATATTGCTGCAGAAACAATTCTGCCTGGTGTGTTTAGTGTGGTAGATGTGTGCTGCACACACTTAGTGTCTGTATATTTTAGAAGTAAGCTGTTTAACAGTAACATGTTCCACTTGATAGGGAGTTCATTTTGACATTGTCTGCTTGAAACAGAGCAAGCAGTTTGGATTAGAATTGCTATTTGTCTATGCTTCATTTTACGTCGTGCTTTTATTTGTTTAAAAGTAATTCAGAAATAGAGAATGTTTAACAGTTTGTTAATATTTTTTTTTTATTGAAAGTGCTTTGGAAATCAAAGTGTGGCTAAATATTACATTTGTAAAGATGAAAAAGATTTCAGTTATGAAATAAAATATCTTATACTGGTTATTAGTAAATGCCTATTCAGTAACTAGTTGTCTGAGTATTTGTATTAATCCAGTAAATAAATCTGTAATTACACGGGGGAAAAAAAACAGATGGTTACAAAGCAATCATGATAAATTTCATTCCTTACTCCACGCAAAATCATAACTAAAATAAATAAATTTAGAGTAGGAACATGGAATGTTAGGACATGCTTGCTTGCGTTCGCTGGCTGTGAAGTCCTGCATCCTGTTGTCCAACATCAGTGTGATGTCATACTGGACTGAGGTATAGGACATTAAATGAGATAGGAAAATTGAACAATGTTCAAAGAGAGATGGATAGCATGTGTCGTGTATTATTTTAATGTCGTCCCTGGGGTGAGGGGAATCAACATCGACATCCTTTTAACCCCATTTCACTATCTTGAGGATCTTCTTGATTTCTGTCCACAAAACCCCGTCGATCTCTGGATCCCTCCCCCTCTCTCTCTCTCTCTTTTTCTACTGTATCAAGCCCCCTCTCGTTCTTTTCCCAAAACACACTAAACAACACTGGCTCTAACAAACAACAACTTAGTTTAATAGAGAAAAGTGTCGTGTATGTGCAACGTGTATGAGTAGCATGTCTGTCGTATAATCTAGTGTGTATGCAGAATCAGACCGAACAGCCAAGGAGCACAGTCTGCTTCATTATCGTACTGACCAAACCACAACACCATATCAGGCACAGAAAACCTCACCCAAGTGATGTGTCTATCAGGCCACGTGTCGACTTCTTCAGATAGCTCGTGAACACTCCGGATGCTTGGTCTTCAATAGTGGAAACAGTCCAATATTGATCTTCATTCTAACACACACAGTGTAACTACTCTGTTCATTAAAGTTCTGTGTTCAGAGAATCTCACAACTATTGTTTCTGTCACTTTGGAAAAACCTAAATGTTCGTATTTCACTTTTTGCAAGATTACCCTAATGTTCATACACAATGTTACTGTTCCAGGTAGTTATTGTTACTAGTGTTCCTGGTACAAGTGTTATTTTCAGTGTCCTGAATTTAATGTGATGTAACTATCACTTAATAAACACATTTATAAACATCATTTCCTGCTCAGCAGAGGCCAGGTTCCTGCAGACCATCTGGGTTATGGGCCCAGTGCAAAATCCTCTCAGTCAACTCTGCCTTCAATACTAGAGCCATCACTTTCTATGACTTTGTTGCTAGCTTCTTGGTAGAATAACGTAGAACATTCGAGTGGAACCTGTTGAATAGAGAACACACCTGGTGAGACACTCCCCGCCAGGGGCTGGGCAACGCCGGTCCGGGTCAGCTAGTCTATATCTATAAAACAGAGTGTATGTTTGTTTGTTTGTTTGTGGGGATTTATGTATTGGATGCGTTCGATAACGGTACATCCGATTGAGATGAAATTTTCTACACGTCTTCCTTTCATTCCTGTGCAACCGACTATAATAATTTCTTAATGTAAAATCTTCTACTTATTTAATAACATTTACTTTTCCATTTTCATTATATAATGTCTATATAGCAGGGGGACTTCACTCTAGAAAAGTTATTTCAAGGGGCATAACTTTTAATAACATTTCTATATTACTTTATAGTCATATTGTTGGACTTACTTGCACTATTGTTAAACTCTTTGTCTATAGTTATTTTCAGGCATATGAGTTATAATAAATAATGATATAATCTTTAAGGCATTTTCAAAGTTTTCATAAAAATAATGCATAATGCATAACATTGTAACCCATCTTTTTCTACAGTTTTCATTGAATGGTGTGTGGAAGGACATTCTTTTAAGTTACTGTGCGCCAAGAGCTGGGCTAAACCACGCCGGTCAGATAGATGCCTCGGGAGCTTAGTGACCCAGAAATTACAAGGAAGCCACATTTTAATGGAAATGATAGTTTAAAGTTTATTGTCCAAGCGCGGGGCATTTAAATGTGCTGCGGTCTCCAGAAAGCATGAGATTGTGTGTGCGTGTGTGTTTGTGAGTATGTGAGAGAGAGAGATAGAGAGAGAGAGAGAGAGAGAGAGAGAGAGAGAGAGAGAGAGAGAGAGAGAGAGAGAGAGAGAGAGAGAAGAGAGGAGAGGGAGAGATGGACAGGTGTTTCATGCATTCCGCTTGCGGAAGTGGAAGTGAAGCATATGCAAGGAATGTGTATCTACATGCACTATGCCACAAATGTCATATTAACATAACTGTATATATGTATGTATATGTTTTATTCACAATGTCACACTTAACACTAACAAACGGCAACGCTCTGTAATATACACAAACAAAAGAAACACACACTACAACTTGTAAATACACATTGCTTTGTATGAAATAAAAGTTGGAAAAAAAAAAACACAAAAAAAAAAAAACAAATAAATTTCAGACTAAAGAGAGAAAAAAAAAAAAAAGATAGATAGACAGATAGTCGGGAACGAGATTCGGCAGTGGATCGCGTCGCGTTGGTTACTTACGGAGATATGTGAGCCTGTCGTCCAGAAAGTAATGGCAAACTACTGAACGTACAACTTGCCAAGACATCAACAGCAGCTGAAAAATGATGGTGTTGACTACAATGTCCTGTAAAAGATATGCAAACAGAAAGTTGGTTTGGACCAAGCATGGTACACAGTCAAATGAAAAGCATTATGATGTAAATTTTCATACATTGAGCATTGACATTGCGGCAAATACCACGAAACAAAGCAAATAACATATTGACCATTGTATGACGATATATCGTCCTTCTGTCCAAATGGAAGGTCATATTTGACGATATATAATCCCTCGGCATTGAATCAGATAAAAGGTGAAAGGCTAAGATATGAATACAGATTATTACCCCATTCACAGCAGGTCGTGTACAGTTTCGCCAGTAACAGGGCGAGGTGTATAGTGTGTTTTCCTTTACATTTGCAAATATTTTCGGTAATTGCAATTCCAAAGAAAAACTTACAGTGCCCTTTGGAATAACACACTTGGATCCTTATAAATTCTTCAGTTCCATAGATGGACGGAGGTGAATGTGTAAAAATGTTGAATGTTTTATAAGAAATAATGTGTTCACACGGAATTACCCAATGTGCATCGATTCTATTCAATTTTTATGTTTTTGTTAAAAATAAGGGCACGCGGTTCCTCAGTAAGGGTCAGAGCCGCTTCATCAGGTCCAACGTTCCTATGTATCATTCGGATGACCGCCTCTGCATGTGACCCTGGTAAGACATAACAGGAGAATAGGTTTACATTAAATTCTCTACACTTTTCTAGTATTAAACGCATGTTGAGTATGTGCTCTCTTGTTCCTTTTTCTTTTTTAAATCCAATTTGAACCACTTCAATCTCATCTTCCATTTCTTAACGAATTCTCCCTTTATGATTTCTAGTATAATTTTACTTGCATGACTGACCAGGGCAACAGTCTATAGTTGGTGCATAATTTCAAGGTGGTCTGTTTGGTAGAGGAATGAAGATAGTTCTTTTATTTATTTATTTTTTTCTTCAACTTTCAGCAACATTTTATTGAAATAGTCTAAAACATGATCATCTGTCCCTTTCTCTTCTGGTCACCTCCTAACTCAAAGTGTTTACAACGTTTGATAGGCAATAGTTTCCTGTAATTGCATTCTGTGCACTCCATACGTAAGACAATTTTAAGGGTAGTCTTTGCCTTCTTTCTAAACACAGGCCTGGACTGACCACCATAAGCACTCTGTTTCCTGTTGTAACGTCTTTTACCTTGGGCATAGAGTGAGGCTTTGCCAGCCTTATACTGTGTTACTTTGTGCACTGTGTGTTTCTTGCATTTTTTACCTTTGCAAAAAGTACGTCGCTGCTTAGGAATATTCACCTACACATTATAAATACAATATGTACATCCC
>JACEFZ010025201.1:0-12500 GCA_014155875.1 Cepaea nemoralis | reverse complement strand
TCAATATCTCATATCTTTAGTTTATTCAGTAAGTGGTATTTCAATGCAAGAAAAATGTCGTGAACAGAATCAATCATTGTTTATTGCCTTCATCGACCTCACAAAGGCATTTGATTTGGTCAGTCGTGAGGGTCTGTTCAAGGCATTAAAGAAGATTGGCTTCCCATCAACTCTTCTGTCCATTGTGGAATCGTTCCACACAAGCATGAAGGGTATAATCAAGTTTGATGGTGTAACTTCTGAAGAGTTTGAAATCAAGAGTGGAGTTAAGCAAGGTTGTGTGCTAGCTCCCACCCTCATTGGAATATACTTTTCATTTCTACTGAAATATGCCTTTCGTGATAAGGATGGTGGTATATACATTCACTCACGCTCAGATGGCGGCCTCTACAATGCTCAGAGATTGAATGCCAAGACCAAAATTAGGAGGGTACTGATCAGAGAATTGCTTTTTGCAGATGATGCTGCAGTTACGACCCACTCTGAGGAAATGTCTACTATCTGCATTCTCCAATGCTTGTTCTGAATTTGGCTTAATAATTAGCAAAAGAAAACACAGACTATGTCACAAGGTACACATGGGGTACCATCAATCTGTATTGACGACGCCGAACTAGAGATGGTAGACCATTTTACATATCTAGCATCAGTGATGAATAGCAAATTATTCCTAGATCAGGAAATCAACATCCGGATTGGTAAGGCAGCAACAATAATGAACAGGTTAAGAAAAAGAGTCTGGGAGAACAGGAAGCTTACTGTTTTGAAAACAGTTTTTCAGGTTTGAGGAAGTATGTGTGGGTGGCGAGGTTGTGTGGGTAGGGGATTGTGTGGGTGGATTGGGGATGCAAGGGCTGGTGGGGAGAAGTGTATGGTGTGTGGGTTTGAGATATGTGTGCGGTGTGTTGGTGGGGGAAGTGTGCATGTTGTGTGGGTGGGGGTATGTTTGTGGTGGTATGGGTGAGGATATGTGTGTGGGTGGGGTTAGTGTGTGGTGTGGGGGATGTGTGTTATGGGTGCGGGAATGTGTGTATGGGTGGGGGATATGTGTGTATGGGTGGGGATATATGTGGGTGAGTAGGGGATGTGTGGTGGTTGGAGGAAGTATGTGTGGGTGGTGGGGTGTGTGGGTGGGAGATGTGAGCGTGGATGGGGAATGTGTGGGTGGGGGTGTGTGAGTGGCTTAGGGATGTGTAGGTGGGTGAGGGATGTGTATGTGTAGGGGTGGCATGCGTGAGTGGGTGGAGGATGTGTGTGGGTAGGGGTATTGTGATCGAGAGATGTTTGGTTGGGGGTGGGTGGGTTGTGGTGTGTGGGTGCGTAGTGGAGGATGTGTGTGTGAGTGAGTTTGTGTTGGTGGATGTGTGGGAAATGCGTGTGTGGTGGAGTGAGGTGTGTGGTTTGTTGGTTGGGGATATTGTGTGGGTGGGGTATGTGTGTGTGGGTGGGGGGTGTGGTGTGTGGGAGGGGGTATGTGGGGTAGATGGGTAAGGGTATCTGTCAGAGTCTAGAGTAGTGCGGTGATGCAGTGACATCGTTACGCCCGCCAGGCGACTTAGTCCCCAGCAGGGATGCCGTAACTTCGTTACGCCGCCAGGCGAGTAGTAGTTATCTGCCTGCAAGGTTGCTGGCTGCTGACGAGACGGCCAGCGGTCAGGCAAGGACGACGCAAGACGCACGCCTGCCTCGTGAAGCCACTTCAGGTGGGAGGCAAGTTGCGAGCTATAGGCAGACAGCTCTGGGACGTCGACTCGACTGGACGCATGATGAGAGCAAGGCGTTGTGTGGTTTATGTGCATGAACGTCGAGTGTCTGGACATCTTGAGAGTTAGACTGTGAGCTGTATTGTGTATGTAAGTGTATTGAAGTGTCAAGTATATCTTGTAGTGATCATCGTACTGTATATGATCTGTAAATAAAACCATTGAACGTTGTGTATTGCCAATGAAGAAGCTAATTTGGTAGTAGATTCTAATGGCAGGATAAACGTCCATCACGGATATGTGAATGGCAAGTCTGCTACAGTCCTTCGGGACACGGGAAGCTCACTGATCGGCCTGAAGAGAACGTTCATAATGCCTACAGACTATACAGGCAGGCACGTAACATGCAGAACATTCTCAGGCAATATTGAGAAATACCCACTAGCATGGGCATATATTGAAACACCTTTCCTCACTGGGAAAGTAAAGTGCGCTGCATTAACAAACCCAGTGTGTGATGTAATAATTGGAAATTTACCAGAGGTGAATGATAAACCTCATGACATAACATCTCTGTGTATTGATGATAGCATGACTAAAGGATATTGGCAAATAGCGGTAGACGAACAGAGCAGACATCTGACAGCATTTGCCACACCTTGGGGACTGTACGAATTGTGCAAACTTCCATTTGGGCTTGTCAATGCCCCAGCCACATTCGTACGTATGACACAACTTTTACTAGTAGACATTCCTAACATAATTTGCTATATTGACGACATCTGTGTTCACACAGAGACGATGACAGACCACATAAAGACATTAGAACAGACATTTGAACGCATTAGACAGCACGGACTGACGGTAAAGCCTGCGAAAGTAGACATAGCCTACCAGGAAATATCCTTCTTGGGGTACAAAATATCCAATGGCTTTGTCACGACAGACGATAACATTGTGTCCAAGATACAAAACTCTCACTTCCGACTACTAAAAAGCAAGTCAGAAGTTTGTTGGGACTGATAAATTATTACCGGCAGTTCATTCCTGATTTTTCCTAACTGACCGAAGTATTTACTAACTTACTAACAAAAGATAAACCGGAGAAAATTGTAAGCAATGAATGCCTAAAATTTGCATTCCGTAAAGTATTATCTTGTTTTTCTGATAATAGCTTACATAATCCCATCCTGAAATTGCCCAATCTCCATTTACCTTTCAGATTGCGGACAGACGCGAGCTCCGTGGCGATTGGAGCAGTCTTGTTGCAAGAGCACAATAACATCCTCCATCCCGTGTACTTCGTATCCAGGAAACTAAAACCCAGAGAACGGGCTTGGTCAATACCTCAGTTGGAAGCCCTAGCATTAGTGGTGGGTATAACTAAATTGTCCAGATTCCTTCTAGGACGCCATTTCATCGTGGAATCTGACAGCAGCCCGTTGCGATTTATAAATTCAGGTGTACCTTCAAACCAGATGGTAGCGCGCTGGTCTCTTAAACTCCAAGATTACAGCTTCGAGGTTCGACATATTCCAGGCAGAACCAACACGATCGCCGATCTGTTGTCCCGTTGTCCGACCGACCCAGTAAGCACCAATGTCTGAGTGCAGTGTGAGAAAATACACTCAGATTAACACAGCCATCCATCAGTGAATATTTTTTTTCCATTCACAAAAAGCTGTGTAAAGTCTACTATGTCATGTGATAGGGATTACTCCCAATATATAGTGTTCTTATTTTACTAATTCATGTAGTGATTGTCGTGTATAATTGTGTAGTGTGTGGTAGAAAGCGAACTTTATTAATTGTATATATTACGAACAAGAACAGTGCCACATTCGCTCAAAAAACTTACCGTAAGCGAACTATCCAATTTGACAGTGGCATCTGCGTGTGGAACATTCCAGGGATTTTTTAAATACGTGTTTGAACGTGTGACCTAAACATTGACAGCTACACCACTGCAGTCAAGCGTAATCCAGAAGGTTTTACAGTGAAACATCCAACACATGAACGATTAGAACATTGTACTTTCCGTAACTACATCAGACCAGAACAAGTGTGTTCTACAAGCTTCAACATCAGCTGTTTAGTGTTCGTGTGTACTTCCGGATTAGTTAGAAATTTAGAGCAAAATTAGCAGACGACAAATAAAAGTTAAAAAAGCTATGACGATTCTAAAATCTTTAGGAATCAACAAAGTTGAATACACGAATTGTGTGTTTATATATTTATGTAGTGTAATCTTAGAATCATATCTTGATTAATGTATTCATAGTACCGACTTTTTCTCGTTAGTATGAAGAAACGTCAAGCAATGACGCTAAGAAATAGAATAATTATTGTAAATTATTATATTTCATAAATTTTGAAATTATTCCCCTTTCATTTATTTGTTATTACATCATTACACAAAGGGCCATAATTTGAAATGTATACTGCAATGTGTTGTATATAAATAGCCATGTTGTTGCCAGATTGTTAACACACCAGGTAGCCATCTACTGGGCATGGCAGAGTGTTACCGACATTGCATACCAACACAAGAGCTCCTGGCCAAATGAGGTCAGGGTTTGAGCGTTTAATGCGACTTATGTAAAAGCCGTATTTCGGTCTAGCCAGATGGTTTTTATTTCAAGAACCATATTATTACGTTTTTTTTGGAGGCTGCGAGGTAGATGCGTGAAGCTGGTACTACCGATCTGACTGGGTCAGTAATGCAATTGAGGTAATCAGCCATCGAGAGGATGAAGCCTGACAAGTGTTAAAGGTTGAACACCACATGTCGTTGAATACAACTTCCATTTCTTATATGTTTCTATGGCAGATGTGTTTTTCCATGTATTATGATACCAATGTATATAACAACAGAAGGGTTGACTCTGACAAGGTTAAAATATTAACCCAGTATGTACATGAAAGATGACATGCAGTGACATCGTTACGCCCGCCAGGCGACTTAGTCCCCAGCAGGGATGCCGTAACTTCGTTACGCCGCCAGGCGAGTAGTAGTTACCTACCTGCAAGGTTGCTGGCTGCTGACGAGACGGCCAGCGGTCAGGCAAGGACGACGCAAGACGCACGCCTGCCTCGTGAAGCCACTTCAGGTGGGAGGCAAGTTGCGAGCTATAGGCAGACAGCTCTGGGACGTCGACTCGACTGGACGCATGATGAGAGCAAGGCGTTGTGTGGTTTCTGTGCATGAACGTCGAGTGTCTGGACATCTTGAGAGTTAGACTGTGAGCTGTATTGTGTATGTAAGTGTATTGAAGTGTCAAGTATATCTTGTAGTGATCATCGTACTGTATATGATCTGTAAATAAAACCATTGAACGTTGTGTCGTTGAGTCTCAAGTCAAATCACGTTGTACTTGTACTGTCTCACATGTGTTAGGTTAGCGAGCCAAGTTTAAGACCCTGACAGTATCTGTGTGGGCGTGGGTGGGAATATTGTGTGGTATGTGGGTGAGGGAATATATATATATATATATATATATATATATATATATATATATATATATATATATATATATATATATATATATATGTGTGTGTGTGTGTGTGTGTGTAGGTGGGGATGTGTGGTGGCATGTTGGTGTGATATGTGTTGGTGAAGGATATGTGTGTGTGCGGTGCGTGGGTTGGGAATATTGCGTGGTAGGGGATGTATGCGATGTGCGGGTGGGGGATGTGTGTGGTGGGGAATTGGGTTAGGACATGTGTGGGTGGGTGGAGGATGTATGTGTGGGTGGTGGGGTGTGTGTGAGTGGATTGGGAATGTATGGTTGGTTAGGGAGATGTGTATGTGTGTGTGCGTGGGGGGGGGAAGGGGGTAGGGAGATGTCAGTTGGTGGGGATGTGTTTTTATGGTTTGGGGATGTTTGAGTCTATGTGCGATGTGTGGGTTGGTGGGGGATTGTGTGCGTGGGTGGGGAATATGTGGTCGATGGTGATGTGGCTGGGGATGGGTGGTTGGAGGTGTGGATGGGGAGAGGATGTGTGGGTTAGGATGTGTATGTGGGTGGGCGTGGGATGTGTAGGTTGGTGGGGGATGTTTGTGGGTGGCCAGTGTGCTTTGGTTGGAGGAACAGGTGAGGACAGTGTGTGGGTGGGGGATGTGCGGGAGGGGAATGGGTTGGTTGGTGGGGTATGTATGTGTCCCTAGGTTTGCGTGTGTGTCGGTAGGTGGGTGTGTGTGTGGGTGGGGTGATGTATGGGTAGGTGGGAGATGGGCCTCATAACATGGTAACTTGCCTTTTTTATGTTTACAAAATTCATTTCACAATGTTTATTTTTCTTCCCATGTAAATGTATAATGCTCTTGATGACCGAAAGACGAGTGATTGGAAGGGCCGAATGTAAGACGGGCCTGCGTGCCCAATTTGTGACCCTTTTAAAATAAAGTTGATTTGATTTGATGTGTTGTGATTGTGTAGCATTCTAGTTGGGTGTTTGCTGTCCAAAAAATTAATATTGTATCCATGGCCAATTTGTTTTCATTATATTTGCGTGGGCGGTTGGCGGGCTACCCTAGTGTCAAATAAGTTCGTTTGTATGGCACAAGGATACGTACTGTACTAACGGTTGTCAGTTCGTTTGTAGCGACCTCGCGTTTAGTTAGTACATGTGTAGTCGATGGTAAAAGAGAAAGGGAGACAATCATAAAGACTGATGCTTCCTTCACTACGGTGCTAAGAGGTAAAGAGTAGTTCTGACTTCGTTACGGCCAAAGAAGAAAATAGTGAAAAGAGAGAGAACCTCACACCGCCTCAACCGACAAAAAAAGAGGATAGTAATTAGATAAGAAGATATACGAGATCTCAGGCAGGGGCCTCAACTCTGGACTGACTGTCATATTTGAGACCCAGACATTGGATTAAGGTGTTAGATTGTGGTAGAAATAGTGACTGTAAAAAGTAAAAACTAAAAGAGACTAAACAAACAAATCAAGGACAAATAAACAAGCTCTTTATTTATTTCTTCTAACAGCACATTGCATGTCAATAACAGATACAATAGACAACTGTATATATCAAATCACCACAGTGGGTAACCCCTAACCAATCAGCAGCACTTAAGACAACAGGGTACACCAAGTACCACAACACAGGTGTTCCAAACAATGGCTGGTTAGACTGACACTATAAAGAACTTTGACACAAGCAACACTGCACAGACAATAAGGCACTACAAAAACATAGGTTACACAACATAAACCCCAAGACGCGACATAAACAAGAGTTGTGACACAATTTACTATCCCACCAAGAACCCAGGCCTGCTGACACTAACTAGTCAGCCGCTCCTGTAACAATGGAAAACACAATCTATGATTATCATTGTAAAGAAATACATATTAAACACATGAAGCAATGAGCACATACAATATAACATGAATTAACCCATAGGTCATAAATGTCCCTCCATCTAATTATCTATTTTGTTATTCTGAGGTAACCCTTGGTGTATGTCATGATCATTCTTTGCTACCTACTTCTTCAAGTTGACTACATATCTAATTGTTAAATACAACAGTCAATGTTGCATCATCAGATCACCCACTTTATTATCTTCTCCAGTTGTGCCACTGCTATCATGAGATTACACTTGATATTGCTAGAATGGACCACCTAATGCAACAATGTCAATCTGCTCCACCTTCTCAGCTCAATGTAACTACACCACACAGCTCCTACACACACAAGCAGTGGAAGATTGATCTCATTTGTCCAGCTGTAAACACATAGCTACAAATAACAGAGTACATACATCAGCCACTGCAAACTGCCACAACATCACAACACATTTGGTTAACACACATCAGACACTGCAAACAAACACAACATCTCAACACTGATTCAGTTAACACACACCAGAATGACATCTGTGTGCTGACAAATTGGGTTACCTTCCCTGCCTACCAAAATAGCTACATTTACCAAGGAACCCATAAGCAGTTCCCTGTCCACACCTTCCAGAATATTTTATACATTAATTTGTACCAAGTCACCAGTAACAGGACAACACAGTATTCCCTACAAACCACATGTTCATAGAACACTATCAATATTCAGTCCATGATAGAGCCACAATCAAACACCACCTATTATATCTTCGGTCTAATGCTCTACAACTCTCTGCCTACTGTTATGCACACCGGCAACTGTTTTTCTAACACACCGTACTCTTTTCTCTAATATGAAACATATATCGACAGGTTGTACTCCTGTGCCCCACATCGGATAGTACGCTTTACTCCTATACAACAATACACAACATTATGGACTCCACCACCATCAGACATAGAGTTGCCTCAACATAGGAGCTTCACTGGACAACTACCCCAACAATGCCCAAGTTTGCATGAAGAATACCAGCACTCATATGATATCATGCAAGTTACAGCATTTGATTAGCAATACAAACTAACAACCAACAAGCAAAACATGTCTATGTCAAACTATGAAAAGCAACAGACACATATACAGTGTGGAAACACCGTATTTGTACAATGTGACAATATAACCTTACACATAGAAGAATCACAACATTCACAGGAAGGTAAAGATAAAGATAAACATGTATTACACAGGAACTCAATTGAGGCACCCTCTGAGGCCCCTAAGATAGCTCATAAAATAAACACACAATATTACTAAGTGAAAGTACACCAAATAGTGGCCAGAGTGCCTCATTCATATGAGACAGGATCCAAGCACAACAATGCCCATGGCAGGATACAGAACATTAGTTACTAATATAATAAACAGTGTACTATATATATTATGTCATTATTACACACTAATGACCAATAAGTGTTATTCAAGGCCCAACACAATCAGTGTAATATTATCTGTGAGTGGACAACAAATGTGCAGTTATGCCCTCTGTTCCCACCATTCTTCCTATGATACACCGGTTATAAATTTTCTTCTCTTACGCTTCGTGTCGCATAGCAAGTGCATATATCTTTGCGAAAGGTGGTACATAGCAATAAATCACACCCTTCCCCTGGTACAACAAACACCCTGTTTTAATACACATAAAACTCCCAGTTTGATACACTAGCACAAACACTACTGCATTCTGGTAACAGATGTGACACCAGACTTCAATGCTAAATGAGAAACCCCTTTACCAATATCAGTTCCAGATGCACCTGCCTGTTCTCCCTCAGTAAAGCCACACTTCATTCGCAGTTACGATTACACAATGATTGCTGATACGCACCCCGCGTATTAAGATGCATTATTTCCTACGCCTAGTGGCTATCAATCTGCATGGCGTCCCTACAATTCAACACATTATTTCCTACACTTCTATTTATTACCTACATGTTCTAACTGCTTAGCTTAACCATTAACCCATCATTGCCACATATAACATGTAAGTACTCTTCTCTGCTTTACACATGTTATAAATATTACACCTATATTATGGTTATTTTCCCCTACTCATAAGCATTCAATTTTATGCATGGTTCCAGTCCCTTCATCAACTATAATTTATGACCTCATACATCTCAATTTACACCTCATACATATATCTTGGTGGATCTCTCACATATCTATTTAGCCTGTAACACATTAATGCCATAGGATAACCATGTAAAATAATTCCCAACAAAATAATCTTGTGCCAGCATGGCTGGCATGACATGACAGTCTCTATGATACTTAACCACCATCAATGACCTATCCTCCATATTTCACATCACCATTGTCTGATTGCTGACATCTCTATGTGTTACTTGTTATTTTCATAAAGCTTTAGGGACACTAAATCCTTCTGTAGAATAGCTCATTTCAATAGCACTTATTCATATTATCTATTTATATTTCTTTGTTCCTACAAGCTCACCTAACTAGCAATTATTTTCACCCACGCCTGTCCCACCATGTAAACACTTTCAAGTTGGTAAACTGGCGTGTGCTGCGATTATAGAAATATTTATTAAATTAAACATTTTAAACTTACAGCTTTTTCCTCTGACATATGTTGTTCAATGATGAACAGATGGGAATCCCCACATATCTTGTCTCAAAGCGGGCTGGCCACAAAACTACACAGGGCCCCAACGCCTGCCTTCCCACACCGCTGGCTGCTACAAGGAAAAATGGACTCCGGACCCTTTGTTTCAGAGTGGCGTTTCCGGCGTTGCCAGATATTTTCTTGAGGCAGACCAAACCAAAATAAATCGTTGGTTTGGCGCTATCACACATGTGTCGTTTAGTGATAGTCTTATCCGTTTGTTAGCTATCAATTATCAGCGTTTCTTTTATATGTGATTATATATGTGCGTCTACGTTACGTTTCCCTTACTTCTCTCGTAGCTGTTGATTTGTCTTGTGGCGTGATATACTTTTATTTCCTATATTTTCTACCTGTTTTCTGCAATTTACATATTGTAACGAGTTAGGACGATATTTATTTCACGCCCGGCTTGCTGCATTGTTCGTTAATTGTGTTTACAACATTATTGAATTTTGTGGCATTTCCTTCAACATTTTATACTTTTGATACGTTTACTATTATCTTCCCAACGCATTGCATTTTGTCGATTGTGTACCGCTCGCATATGTTTTGTATTTTAGCTATATAATTATCCAGCAGCACATTAGGACAACATGTCGACACTGCAAGATTCTATGGATATGGGTGAAAAGTCTGGTTTGACCGGCCAGGAACTCAGAACGTGGGCGAAACAAGAATTCAAAGTGTTTCAAGCTATGCAACGGGAGGAGAGAGCAGAGGCTAAGGAAGCAAGAGACTTACAGGCAGCTCGAGAGAGAGAAGAAAGAGAACTGCAGACAGTTCGAGAGAGAGAGAGAGAGAGAGAGAGAGAGAGAGAGAGAGAGAGAGAGAGAGAGAGAGAGAGAGAGAGAGAGAGAGAGAGAGAGAGGAAAGAGAACTACAGGCAGCACGTGAAAGAGAAAGATTAACAGCAGAAAAAGAAATTTAGGAAAAGGAATTGACGCTGGAAAGGGAGAAACTAGCGGCGGAAAAAGATAGAAATGCGGCGGAGAAAGATAGAATGGCGGCGAAAGATAGAGAACTAGCCCTGGAAAGGGAAAGACTGGCATTTGAGAAGGAAAGCAAGGAAAAAGAGCTTGCATTTGAGAAAGAAAAACTAGCAACCGAAGTATTACTGAAGGACAAGGAAATTGAAGGCAATTTGAAGGTTAAGACTATGGAGATGGACAGAGAAGCCGAGATTGAGTGAGAGAAAATACAAGCTAAGGCCGGGGATCCTATTAAACGGTACCAGGGTCTCATAAGAAACTTCACACAAGGCTATTCTGTCTGGATTACTAATTTTGAGTTTCTGGTCAAGTTCTACCAGATTCCAGAACAGGATTGGCCGATCTTATTCCACCGTCACCTCGCCTTGGTGCCTTTAAAGGTTGTAGAGTTGATCCCTGAGAATTTACCGACCAACTATACAAACATTCGAGATAGGGTCTTGTCGCATTTCAGTCTTGATGCTGCTGGATTGAGAACGAAGTTTAGGACCCAAACACCGAAAGCAAATCAGACGTTCCTGGACTACGTATCAGAAACTTCATCACTGTTTGATAAGTGGTTGGAAGCAGAAGATGAATCTTCTGATTTTGAGAAACTGCGTGACCTCATGTTAAGGGATAAACTACTATCATTCATCAGTGTCAGATTCAATATCTACATTTCTGGTAGAGAACAAATGTAAGTCGATCCCGGTGATGGAGGCTCGGGGAGAGGCATTCTATAATGCCCATCGCGACGTATTTGCTGATGGAGCGCAACCAGAGCTTGTGAAAGGTGCAAGAGCAAGAGTTCAGAAATAAAGAGGTCACGGTAGAGGTAACAGATTCTCACAACATAGAATCAGAGGGCTATATTATAACACACACACACAGAGATTCAGACAGGCCTAGAAAGGGTCATTTCACACAGTATCCACATTGTAAGCTTAACCACGGTTCGCTTGAAATGTGCGACCGACACCCTGGATATGCTTCTTATCTTAAAGACATCACTTCTAAAAAGATAAGTAAGTATGATGCCTATAAAAAGAGTGTCAACTGTTACTCGTGTTGGGCGTACGGGCACACCTCACGCTTTTGTACGTTGAGGAAGACGTGGAAGGAGGCGAGTGCTGCATACGTTTTCTCTAGTAGTGACTCAGACGACTTAGAGGACATGTCACAAAATAAAACACCGCGTTTAACCAGTCGATTACTACAGAGGCTTTCTGATTAAACGGACTATCTGCAAAGCGACAACTATTTTAACTAACAGTAAAAATCAAATTGGATGTCAAATCCCCAGGACGGTAAATAGTTGCAGCTGCACGGGGTTACATTGAGTCGACAACATGGGAACATTTGGAAGTGTGTGAGATGAGTCCATACATCTCTTTGACAGTTTATAAACAGGTCGGATTGGAAGCGGAAGTACTCAGCTCGGAAGAAAACAGTCCGTCTGTCAATTTTATAGTTTCCTGACATCAAGAAGATTGGCAGCTTGTTGGGGAAAACTGTTGTTGGGATCATACAGTAACTCGTTAGTTTGTTGGGGGAGTCAAAACAACTGATGACAACTTTGACAGTGAATAAGCCAGGGAAAATGGATTCTTGACAATGGATAATATGCCCAAATAACACCTGCAGGACATCAATACCGTCACGTGACCAATTTTAGGTTTTGCCAAAAAACCCTGATTGGAGATGAGGAGTTGACCAAAACCGTGGATTATGATGGACGTGTTTGTGGAGACAATGGATTAATTTAATATTAACTAGCATGTGTCGTATG
>JACEFZ010025200.1:0-64443 GCA_014155875.1 Cepaea nemoralis | reverse complement strand
AGCGGGCACTCTCCCGCTGTTTATACTTCACCTCGACACCGCAGGGTACAGGAGGAACCTGATGAGATGAGAATCTCACTGCTATATTTTTATTCTCTTCCTTGACTTCGGGACATAAATTACAAGTACATGAGAAGTCAGAGTGGATTTGCCTGATGGCCAGAGACACCGGCAATAGTAACGGCAAGTCCACCTGCAAAAATCAGTCCAGTGCACTCCCGAGTAGTAGCTACTACTAGAAGTAGCAACACATGTAAGGACTACACTTTGAGTTCAGAGTGAGCGAGTGCAAATAACAACTACAAAATAAGTAATCCATTTAAAAAATGAAAATGTAATAAAGCAGAGACTGGAGAAATAAAGTCTTTACTTGTTTGTAGATGTGGTTTTGGGGACATGTGAATATCTTGGACTGCCAAGGTAAGTGACAATGATTGCCTGTAAGAAGATGATGAAAGTAATGACAGATCTTGATTGTAGCAAGATGTCACAATATATAATGAAACAAAAAGGTATTTATAGATCCTGTGGAGAAACAATAAACAGAAATAAATGTGTATACATATGACCTCAGACTAGGTAAAGATAATAGGAATCACAGTGGGGAAAAACAGATGAAAATTATATAGGGTGTATGTTTAATGACTGTGGGGTTTTTGAAAATATTGCCATTTCAAGGTTTGTATTCACCCTCTATGGAGTTCATGCGACATGAAAGGTAAATACAATACTTTGAACGGCAATATTTTCAAACACTCCACAGCCATTAAAATACATCCTGTATAATAATAATAATAATAATAATAATAATAATAATAATAATAATAATAATAATAATAATAATAATAATAATAATAATAAAGACAAGTACACACTTAAAGGACATTATCGCATGCTTAAGGTATACAGAGCTAGACTCATAGTTTTATAGACCAATCGGTACTCATTGGGTAACACACAACCGCCTTTACTTGCCAAGAGATAGCTTGTTCAGCTATGTCACAGCTAACGCTTCAAGAGATGGCTTGTTCAGCTATGTCTCAGCTTATGCTTCATGAGGTGTCTTGTTCAGCTAGTTCACAGCACACACTTCTGACATTTTGCTAATTAATACCATGTTCAAGAACAATCCATCCATCATGTGCCATGAGCGTAGTAAGCGTGGGCGGTCATGTTCTGCCATCTCACTCGATCACCATAGTCGTGGTTCAGCTCTGTGTTTCTGTCTCGACCATGCCACAAGGCCAAGCCATCCAGGTACTTGCTTCTAGGTCTTCCCCTTTGTCTGTTCCCCTCGATCTTACCAGTTGTCACCAAATTCTCCAATCCATTTCTTCTCATAACATGCCCAAAGAATTTTGACTGTCTACGTCTAATTTCTCTAATTAATTTACGATCTTCATTTGTTTCTTGAAGGACTTGTTCATTGGTCTTTCTGGCTGTCCATGGTATTCTTTGCATTTTCCTCAGAAACCACATCTCTACAGCCATCAGATGTTTTTCAGCCTGACTGCTCATTGTCCACGCTTCACATCCATATAAAAGTACAGGTTCTATGTAGCATCTCAACACTCTTTTTCTCGTTTCAGTTGACATCTTTTTATTGGTCAATATGTTTTTCATCTTGCTAAAGGCTACTTTTGCCATGGCGATTCTTGTTCTAATCTCTTAAAGGCATCTCCCATCAGATGTTATTACTGTTCCGAGATAATTGTACCTACTCACTTGTTGAAGAATATTCCCATTTACTTCTATATTACATTGTGGTATTTCGTCCTTCCTAGTGACGACCATAATCTGTGTCTTTTTACAATTGTGTCAAGAACAATACAAACCATTTTGTTCCATTATATAGTTGAGCCTCGACGGAGTTGTGGCTAGACACTGGACTGCCAACCCGGTGATCATGGGTGTAATCCACAGCCAGGCAAATTCAGGTTTTAAATAGAACTGACCAGCGCTTCCAGATCGACCCAGCCTACAGTGTGTACCAAGAATGTCTCGGAAATAAAGGCGGCCAGGGTGATTCTGATCCATCGAGTGCTGATTAACCTATAAAAAAGGGTCTAGCAGAATATGCCTTAAGGCGTGTAAAAATGTCATTTACTTGTTATTTTAATTGTATACTGATATCATGAAACAAGTGTGCGCAAATATAACAAGGCGACAAACAGCGTTCTAGTGGGCATGTGAGTGTGATTGCCAGGAGGTGACGTTGACAATATCACGAGCACAGTCGGGTGAAGGTTCGACATCTGCATTCCTCGCCTGCTAAATGAGGGAAAGACTCACCACCACCTATGCCTCCGTGCATTCCTCGCCTGTTAAATTAGGGTCAGGCACACCACCATCTATCCCTCCATGCATTCCTCGCTTGCTAAATGAGGGCCAGGCTCACCACCATCTATCCCTCCATGCAATCCTCGCCTGCTAAATGAGGGCCAGGCTCACCACCACCTATGCCTTCATGCAGTCCTCACCTGCTAAATGAGGGCCAGGCTCACCACCACCTTGCCTCCATGCGTTCACGTCTATACAATGTGATAGCCCCGATACTTCACTGGCCCATAGCAGCTTTCCTGCTGTAGTGAAAATTGTTCATGGGCCATGTCACGAGAAGAGAGGCATCGGAAAACATTGTGATGACTGGGCAGATCTACAGAAAAGGTTAGGGCAGATTGAGGCAAATGATGTTTCTAAGTCTGTCTCCTTCATTGTTATGTCCACCCATGATATTATTTCCATTTTCCTTAGGAACCTCATTGTCACTGCCATTAAACATTTCTCAAGAGGGTGAGCATGGAAATAAATAAACAGGCTGATGAACTGTCTGTCTGTTTGTCTTCTGTCTGCCTGCCTGCCTGCCTGCCTGCCTGCCTGCCTGCCTGTCTGTCTGTCTGTCTGTCTGTCTGTCTGTCTGTCTGTCTGTCTGTCTGTCTGTCTGTCTGTCTGTGTCTGTGACGCTCTCGCTGTAACTCTTTTTACTCTCTCTCTCTTTCTCTTTCGCACTCTCACACACTTGCTCACTTTCACTCTCTTTACTCTGTCTCTATTACTCCCTCTTACTCCGTCTTTAACCCCTCTCTCTCTCTCTCTCTCTCTCTCTCTCTCTCTCTCTCTCTCTCTCTCTCTCTCTCTCTCTCTCTCTCGATATGTTTGAGTGCGTGTGTGCACGTGTATG
Source organism: Cepaea nemoralis (assembly GCA_014155875.1). Classification (NCBI taxonomy): domain Eukaryota; kingdom Metazoa; phylum Mollusca; class Gastropoda; order Stylommatophora; family Helicidae; genus Cepaea; species Cepaea nemoralis. Next base: position 61,262 of record JACEFZ010025200.1, on the reverse strand, counting down.
TAAGTGCGTGTATGATATAGCTATCATGAAACGTTGATTTTACCCTACCCCCCCCCCCCACCCACACACACACACACACACTTAGAGCAGACAGATAAAGAACCACAGTCAGAGAGACGAAAGACTGCATTATTAGTCAAGGAAATGAAATCCCACGTACCTGCCATCAAAGCCTACCAGACTGAGCCATGGTAGCGCAAGGACCGTCGTCTATACTACTACACCGCTGGCACTAGATTCAAATCCCCCTGGATGATTAATTTTTTTTTTTAAGTGACGACATGGCTACAGAGCTGGGAGGTGGAGAGACCAGCAGGCTTGCTGCCGGCCAGGTGGTCCTGTGCCAGCATCCCAACCCTAACCTACAGTGGCTACTGGGAAATACTTTGCCTGGTAGAGATGACCGGTGTGTGATGTTGACCACAACCTCACCCAGTGCCGATTGGTTTATACAACTATTGTGCTAGCACCATATACCCGGAAGCCTCGGTGGTGCAGTTTTTAACACGATTGCCTGCCGGACTGATGCTGATGTGTTCCAATCGCCATCTAGGTCACTTTGCAAAATAAAAAAATTAAACTGCCCCGGCTCTTATGTCGACCCAGCTTAAAATGGCTACCAGGAAATGAGGTGGGAAATAAATTCTGTCAGCTTGATATTTGATCACATAACCCATTGAGTGTCGATTGGTGTATATGCATTGTCAATCAATGAATGGGTGTATATGCGGGTGTTTACTCTGAGCTAACTTTGATAGGACAGCAGGTCATTACTATGAGCTAACTCTGACAGGACAGCGGGTGTTTATTCTGAGATAACTCTTACAGGACAGCGGGTGTTTACGCTGAGCTAACTCTGACAGGACAGCAGGTGTTTACTTTGAGCTAATTATCACAGGACATCGGGTGTTTACTCTGAACTAACTCTTACAGGACAGCAGGTGTTTACGATGAGCTAGCACTGACAGGCAGTGTTGCCATCTCCCTTTGATGAAAAAGCAAAAAAGCACTAAAAAGCACCAAATCCTTTTACGAAGAACCAAAAAAAGCACCAACTGTTTTTATTACAAATGTAACAAGGTAGCACAGTATAATAAGATGTTGAGGATGAGGAGGATGATTGAAAGAAACATGTATATGCCTCCTGTGATTCAATTTTTCGCAGAATATCATTAGGTAGTTTATAATCATGACAGCATTTGCCATATCTTTTAATTCCATATCTAATAGTCAAAACAGCTGTCAAACTCTTGATGCTCAGTCTGTTCCGCAATTTTGATTTTATTACTCCCATCTGACTGAAAATACGCTCCACGTCCGCATTAGAATGAGGTAAAATGAGCAGAGTTAAAGCTAAATCTGTAAGATCTTGGAAAGGATTTTCATCGGTGGCTTCCCTGTATGAGGCTATTTCTGCCCACAGTCCAAGTGTGTCAGAGGTCTGTGTCCACTGCATATGATGAAGTTTTCTCCACTGGAAATCGATGCGGATGAGAATAGCTGCATCTTCTACAAACATTTTAGCAAGATCCAATATACAGGGCTTCATTGGCTGTAGACATCCACTTCCACTAAGACATGACATGGACTGTAACACTCAAACGTTATCGGGTGTACGTAAACGCAGCTTTGTCAATAGCTCTATTAAAAACTGGATGCACCTTCCACGAATTTCTTTCTCATCGGGAAACTTGTAGTCTGCTATTGAAGGGAGTTAGATTAGTTGAATATTGCGCGGTAACGTACTAAGACTGTTTTACTCCCTCGCTTCAGTTCAAATTCGGCTTTTTAGTGTTCCCAAAATGAATTTTAAAGTAATTTTTACCCACCCCAAAAAAGCACAAAAAAGCACCAAAAACATTTTGTGAAGCACTAAATTTACGCGACCGCGCTAAAAGGAAAATTTTCGCACTAACTGACTTGAAAAAGCATTAAATTTAGCGCGAAAAGTACTAAAGTGACAACACTGCTGACAGGACAGCAGATGTTTACTCTGAGCTAACTCTTACAGGACAGCGGGTGTTTACTTAGAGATAACTCTTACAGGACAGCAGACGTTTACTCTGAGCTAACTCTTAAAGGACGGCAGATGGTAACTTTGAGCTAAATCTTACAGGACAGCAGATGTTTACTCTGGGCTAACTGTTACAGGACTGCAGATGTTTACTGTGAGCTGACTCTTACAAGACAGCAGATGTTTACCCTGAACTAACTCTTACAGGACAGCAGATGTTTACTCTGAGCTAAATGTTACTGGCAGCAGATGTTTACTCAGGGCTAACTCTTAAAAGACAGTGGGTGTTTACTCTAAGCTAACTCTTACAGGACAGTAGATGTTTACTATGAGTTAACTCTTACAGCACAGCAGATGTTTACTCTGAGCTAACTCTTACATGGCAACAGACGTTTTAACTGAACTAACTCGTTCAGGACAGCAGTTGTTTAGTCTTGCCTAACTCTTACAGGACAGCAGGTATTTACTCTAAGCTAACTCTTACAGGACAGCATGTGTTTACTCTGAGCTAACTCTTGCAGGACAGCGGGTGTTTTGATTGAGCTAACTTCGGACCTGTTTCTTGGTCGTTGGCATAGTCAAATTGAGAATCTTGGTCACAATCTTTTCATCTGTTCTGAGTTGGCCCCTGCAGATGGTATGGCCTAGGAAGTCAATTTCTTCCATGCCCAACTCTACTTTAGTGGGCTTGACTATAAGCCCGAATAATCGCAACCTATCGAAGACATGTCGTAGTTTCTGTAGGTGATGTCCAGTCTACAGTATTGATACATATGTCATCTATGTATGTAGAAGTATTTGTCACCCCGTGAAGAAGATCCCTAGTTAGACGGACGAAAGTCGCTGGAGCATTACGAAGGCCAAAAGGAAGAAATCGCCACTCATAGAGACCTAAAGGTGTGGAAAAAGCTGTTAAAGGAATTGAATTTTCTTGCATCGGGACCTGCCAATATCCTTTCGTGAGGTCGAGTTTGGAAAAGATGCGAGATGTAGACATATCAAGGATCAAATCCTCGCTTGCTGGGATTGGTTCAGCATCAATTTTGGTCACTCTGTTTAAACGTCGATAGTCGACGCAGAGTCGAATTGTTGAGTCCTTTTTGGCGACAAGGACGATAGGGAAAGAATATTCTGACTGAGATTTCTGAATTATTCCACTCGACTCAAGAGATAGTAGTTCTTTGTCGAGATTAGCCCTATAATTTAGTGGGATGGAATAAGGTCGACACTTGATTGGAGTGTTATCAGTCAGAATAATGGAGTGCTCTGTTATGTCTGTCTTTCCTGGGATGTCGGAGAAAATGTCTTTGTACTCCGTCACTAAATTCTATCATCTGTCGTCGTTGCTCGTCTGTAAGTTTGCTTTCTATCCGTATGCTCTCAATGGTCCCAGTCGTGTCTACTGTAGGGACTGGTAATTCTATTCCGTCGTCATCTGTCTCGTTCAGTACTGTTGTTGTACTAACTGTGTGTGCTGTTACCTGGCTAAGTGTGTTTGCGATGTCGTTGTCCTGCGTCGCCCTACCTAGTGTAGTTGTGTTGTGTACGTCTGTCGTCCGATTAATTGGTGTGGGTGCATCCTGTTCGTCTGTCGGTAGTTCATGTCGTGAGAAGTATGGTTTCAGCATGTTGATATGAAATATCTTTAATTTTCCCTTTATCGATATTTCATAATCGACATCTGATATTTTCCGTTCAACGTTGAATGGCCCTTGCCACGATGTTAGTAACAAATTACGTTTATCTGGTAGTAAAAGCAGAACCTTCTCATTAGGTTCAAGGTGTATTGTTTTAGCACCCTTATTTGCATAGTCGCGGTACATCTGTCCTTTCCTCTCCAAAGATGCTTTGGCTATTACACACGCTTTCATTAATCTATCGCGTGTCTCTGTTACCATCTCATATGGTGTTACTGCTGTTGGGTTTTCTGGTAAGCTAGTAATTAGCTGATGGTAAATTGTTAGGGGTCCTCGAGGGTTCGCCCCATACACTAATTCAAAAGGTGAGAAACCCGTACTCGAGTGCGGAATTTCTCTATGGGCAAATAGCACTGCTGGCAATAGCATGTCCCAATCAGATGGGTTTTCTGCTGTTACTTTCGCCAGCATGTGTTTGAGATCCCCGTTAATTTTTTCTATGATCCCGTTGCTCATTGGGTGGTACGGGGTAAAGAAATGTTGTTCTATCCCTAACAATTTTGTTAAGGCTTGCGTAGCAGCCGAAATAAACTGCGTTCCACGATCTGATAGAATAGTTCGCGGAAAGCCAAAACGACAAAATAGGTGCAAAAATACATTTGCCACATCTTTGGAGGTGATGTATTTTAGTGGAATAGCTTCGATCCACCTGGTACATAGATCAACGAGAGTAAGTATGAATCGGTTTCCTTTGCTCGACACCTGATTTAGGGGTCCAACAATATCGACCGCTACACACTCAAATGGTCTGGATGCTAATAATGACCGTTGAACTTCGGCCGTCACATGCTTTCCCTTTCTTACAAGATGTTGACAAATAGTACATGAACGACAGAAAAATTTTATATCAGTACAGAATTTAGGCCAGTAGAAGTGTGACAAAATGCTGGCTCTGGTTTTGTCATAGGCCAAATGTCCAGCAAACGGTGACTCATGTGCGATCTTTAGCACATTTTGTCGGTATGTTACAGGTAACACCGTCTGCTGAATTTCATGGTTATTATTTGTGTAATAACGCATGAGAATTCCGTTGTATATTCTAAAATACCAAGATGCATTTTTAGTCACTTTCGCTCGCTCACCTAACAATTTAAAATAAGGTGCGATAGTTTGATCGGTGCGTTGTGCCTCGATAAATTCTTGTCGAGTAGTGTTATTATCGGCACTGCTGGGTGTTAACAGATGTAACATCTCATTTTGTAGGTCAGTATAGTGATTTTGAGTATCTGACCTTGTTACAGCATTAGCCATGTGTGTATGTTTTCAGGCTAATATGTCGTCGTCAGTACATTGCTTCAATGAAGCTAAACAGCCTAAAATTAGATCCGTGCAGGGATCTAGCAGGATTGCGCAAGTAAATATGCAGGTAAGGAACGGGGTATTAATATGCGCTTTTGCCAGTGGGTATTTCTCAATGGTTCCAGAGAAAGTACGGCATTTGACAAATTCATCCGTGTAATCTTCTGGTCTGACCAGCTCTTTTCTTAAACCAAGTAAAGTGCTGCCGCTATCCAGTAAACAATGGCATGGTTGATCATTGACCAGTGCATCGTAGAACTTCAGTTTACCTCTGGAGGCACTAGCTGCATTAGCATCTTCGTTGGAAAATGGTATAACGTGACCGCATTTCAATTTACGATCCGCATGAAACTGGTGACATGTGTCACACCTCTTAAAGTCTAATATGTCAGTAACTACTGCCACACTTTCACATTCACTCTCTGGTAGTACATTTACAAGTTCAGAGTCAATTACACTATCATCGTCAGATGACGTATCGATGAGCACAGCATTATTTGCCTTCATTCGTTGCCTACCAAGACATTTGGCGCTATAATGGCCATAGCTGGAACAAAAGTAACATTTAACAGCACGTTTGAATGAATTTCTTCTACTTTCTTGCTTCTTTATTACTGTTTCTAAGTGTGAGGGATATGCCGGGTTCTTGTCGCAAATAGAGTAGCTAGGATGAAACAATTTACAATACCCACACTGTGGTGGCTTCTGGTAAGGTTTGTCTTTCTTATGATACTCTTTCTGATTATAAGATCTACTAGGTACGTTCTTCACAAAAGCAGTGATCTCTGTATGATGTGTTGTGGTCTTAAATATGTCACGATTAGAAGAAAAATATGCTGACCCCCGTTTTTCTAGTTGCTCAATGGATTCGATATCTGATTGTTGGAGAAACTTCGCAAAAGAGGTAGGGACTGTGGATATCACCTTATCCATTACCATGAGATTTTGTAATTTATCAAAGTTTTTGCCCACTTTCGCTGCCTTAATCCATTTATTAAATGTACTTTTCGCGTTAGAGATGTAATCTAGGAAGGTTTCAGTTGGCTTTGGTTTTATTTGGGAAAACTGAATTTGATACCCAGTGGCATCCAGAAGGAAATGCTGCATAATCCTATCGTGGATGTACTGATAATTATTCCTTAGTTCTGTAGGTATTGATTCTATAACCTTTAATGGCTCCCCACTGAGATTTCTCATGTAGATCATTGCCCAATCTTCTAATGGTATTTTCTGAGTCTTAAGCTGGAACTCTATGTTCTCAGTCCATACTGAGATGGAATCGCCTACGCTATATTGTTTGATCAGGCCTTTATATTTGCTAAACTTATTTTGTTCTTCCTGGCTCTTTTGTTTACTAGAGGCTATCTGTATGTTTGAATCTATCTCCATTTCTTTCATCTTTAATTTAGTTTCTGAATCTACCTGTATCTGCTTCTGTTTGGTGGCTTCCTCTAATTGTTTGTTGGCGTGATCTAAATCTAGCTGTTTTTGTTTGGTGGCTTCCTCGACTTCTTTCATCTCTTTTTGATGTTGCCTCTCTAATGCTCTTTCGTCTCTCTCTATAGCAGCTTTTCTCTCTGTTTCTTCCTTGTATTTTTGATCTACCCACTTCTCTAATTTCTCTCCCGTATGGCCTAGTTCCTTGCCCGCCTGGATGCAATCATTTAATGATGCCATTTTGTGGCTTTATGTTATTTCACACTGATATCACAGTAGTTTTACACAATGGTTTGTAGTTATGTGTTAGCTATTTACATTCTCACTGAAATAAAGATGCATGGTTAACATAGTGAATATCAAAATAATTCAAAAATATACTCATCTAATTTGTCGGAAAATACGGCCCTTGGGATGTTCCATCGCTGTCTTCCGGACACACAAAAATGATCGACTTGACAACAGAACGGATGCTTCTGTTTAGTAGAGCATCAATACTTTAGAAACATGCGTATGATATAAATACGTGTTTATATTTCATGCGGCTGATGAATCATAAATGTGATCTAGATAATGATAAATGATGTTAATGAATGAATGTTACGATAGTATCAATGATCGTCATGATTCGTAAGATGATTCGTCATATGAAAGTCACTGTCGTCTTGTCTTCACTTTCTATCTTGTCTGGTATAACTACGTTCTATGGCTTCCGTTCAGTAGCTAATATATTTTCTTTGTGCAAAAAGAACTTATTTTGCACAAATATCTAAATGAATGTGATGAATGGTGACATCAATGGCTGTATCACAGAACATGAAATGTACACGATGGTTTGCTTGATAATTTAAATTCATATTTGTATACATTTTCATTACCACAAATTCATACACATTTCCTATTAATTTCCGTAGAATAACACAACTTGTAAATTAATCTGTCTTCATTGTGGTTCAAGCTCCACAAATGGTAACATACTAAATATCACGTAGCAATGGTGTTAATCACTAACGTTCATTCACAAAACAAAATTATTTCTGACATTGCATAGAAAATAATTCGCGTTAGTTTTAAGTATTTTTAACACGAAATAATTCACGTTAATTTTATATATTTTTAACACAGAAATAATGCCAAATGGTGCCTGTTGACGTTGGTTCAGGGACTGACACCAAATGGGGTCCTGCCTGTCAGCGACTTGCTTGCGACAGGTATTTCAGGACTCCCCTACTTTTGCACCACACGAAATAATAACTCGTGTCATTTGCAAAAGGTACAATTTATTTAGAGCTGATTACAAACAAGCTCCGCGAGCGGAATACTTCATTGACAATAAACATCATGGTACGTTACACAGATGCAATGAAGAGATGATAATGATACTATTAAATCACTGAATGGAATCTAAAGCCTAACAATCACTATTGTCTATAAACTTATAGTATTCATAAGGAACACGTCTACTCTCCAGCCGTCTCAGTCGCAGTCTAAGCCACGCTTCTAGTTCGTGTTCAAACACGGACGTTGGATCCTCCGTGCGCTGCTCAGTTATCTCGAGTAACCTGTACTCCATGGTTACTCGTTGAGGCTAGTTTCCTAGTATCTTGGGAAACCCTCGCTCACTTGCACTCCATGCCCTCTTGGTTGACACAAGTGTGTCCCGTTGTGAAGCTATTTATAGCGCTGGTGTCTCTCCTGTCTGGTGTCCTTTAATAGTCTCTGTCTTAGCTCTATTACTTACATTCTTAACTCTGTAAACTCCTATTTAGATCTTTGACAAACAGATGTTTACTCAGAGCTGACACTTCCAGGACTGCCGGTGTTTACTCAGGGCTAACTCTTAAAAGGCAGTGGGTGTTTACTCTAAGCTAACTCTTACAGGACAGCAGGTGTTTACTCTGAGCTAACCCTTACAGGACAGCGGATGTTTACTCTGAGCTAATTCTTGCAGGACAGCGGATGCTGTTTTTTTTTAAGTATCAGTTGCATGTTCTTCACAGGACGGAGCAGTCAACCCCAGCATTTGGCTGTTCTTGAATCCTGGGTAAGTTTTACTTTCAGTAGGTTACCATTGCTTTCTGAACGACCAGCACAAATACCTTTTTGAAAAAGCCAGCACCGCTGTATTTTGTACCCGGGTATACGGGATTACGAATCGCGTCCGCATAACCTTGGCCACGGAGCAAAGGGCGCCAGAAACCCCAGGCTGATGATCTAGGAAATCTCACGCTCAGTATTTTATCATGGCTTTCTGAATTCCAACTATATGCTGGTATAAGGATTGAACGTCCTATCATGACACCAGCGCACCGGAAGTGTTAGGTCGAGCGCTCTTTTTATATTATGCCATATCATTTGATTAACGACCCCCAGTGCAGCGTCTTTCTCTATATTTGGGTTTCTATATACAGTGTCGTAGTTAGAGACGTGGATAGACCCACACCAGGAACTACAGTGGTGTAGTGGCTGGATGTTGGCCTGCCGGTCTGGTAATCATGGATTCGAATCATCATGGTCATGCTTTATCAACCCAACTTATAATGTGTACCATAAAATTCCTTGGGAAATGAAGGCGGTCGCCGTGATACTGACTATATCACCGCTGGGGTGCCGACTGGTCTATAAATGTATGGGTCCAGCACTATTTACCTAACACGGCGTTATAGGTGTGAAAGGGTCTTTAACTTGTACTATATCCATATTTACTAACCGTTGTTATGTTATGTTGTTTCGTAATTCCTGGCGTATCTCATGTAGTCACTTGTGAAGCAAATAGGACTGCAAGAGCTGTGAAAAAAAGATTGGACAGAAAAACCACTGCAAGATATCCTTCCCCTGGAACGTCAAGCATTCTTTGCCCATATTGTCAAAGAACATTTCGAGCTATAGGCCTTACCAGCCATCTTAGTATTTTCAACCCCACTGGATGAGATGAATGGTTACCATCCTTCTTGATGGACAAACACCATGTTGTGTCGAACACCATGTTGTGTCTTTTCATTTACTGGCCACCCCACAGAACTGTGTGACTTACTTATTGACTCGTACTTGTACAGTTTTCTACCCGGCTATGCACCGCTTTACGGGACAAACATTTGTCAGCATAAACACTGACAACCCAGCTTGGTGGGAGAAATTTCGCGAATGACGCCGAAGTTGAATGTGAAGAGAAAACGTTGTTTAGAAAATATAGCACACACTTCATTGCAGCCGGTTTGGGAGGACTGATAAAACGATGGGATAAGTGCATCAATGTTGGTGGAAATTATATTGAGAAAAAAAGAGACAATCTATATAAATAAAAGAGACTGTATGTATGTCCGTTCTTTATGCGTTCGCGAACGATCCATCCGATTGAGATGAAATTTTCTACACGTTTTCTTTTCATTCCTGTGCAACTTTCTGTCATAGTTTTTAAGGTTTTTTTCGGCTACTTACTTACTAAAATCTAATATTTCATTTTTCATTATAATTTCTATATAGTAAGGGGACTTAACGCTAGAAAAGTTATTTCAAGGGGCATAACTTTTAATAACATTTCTATATACTTTATAGTCATATTGTTGCATCGTTTTCAAAGATTTATAAACTCGTTGTCTATAGTTATTTACAGGCGTATGAGTTATAATAAATAATGATATAATCTTTAAGGCATTTTCAAAGTTTACATAAAAAAATAATGCATAATGCATAACATTGTAACTCATCTTTTTATGCTTAAAGAAGTTATCTACAGTCATGTAGGTGATTAAAAACAGTTTTCATTAAAAATAATGGATGGTGTGTGGAAGGACATTCTTTTAAGTTACTGTGCGCCAGGAGCTGGGCGAAGCCACGCCGGGTCAGACAGACAGACAGACAGACAGACAGACAGACAGACAGACAGACAGACAGACAGACAGACAGACAGACAGACAGACAGAGAGACAGTCGGGAACGGGAGCTTATATGACTACTTATATGAATTAAATGAGATGCTCCCCACCAGGGACTGGGTGAAGCCGGGCCGGCTCAGACAGACAGACAGATAGACAGACAGATAGACAGACAGATAGTCGGGAACGGGAGCTTATATGACTACGTATATGAATTAAATGAGATGCTCCCCACCAGGGTCTGGGTGAAGCCGGGCCGGGTCAGACAGACAGACAGATAGACAGACAGACAGATAGTCGGAACGGGAGCTTATATGACTACTTATATGAATTAAATGAGATGCTCCCCACCAGGGACTGGGTGAAGCCGGGCCGGGTCAGCCAGACAGACAGACAGACAGACATACAAACACGCAGACAGACAGACAGACTGATAGATAGATAGATCCCCTCCAGGGACTGGGCGAAGCCGGGCCGGGTCAGCTAGTGTATGTATAAATATAAACTGGTTTCAAGTTGTTATCATATTTAGTTACTTTTCTACAGCCATGTGTGACTTACTTATTAACTTACCCTCGTATATTATACAAATAAGTATTATACGAATATTATGCAAATAAGTTATACCACGACACAACACACCTACGTTTCAATCATATTAATCTTCATCGTGACGAACACAAACAGATCTAAAGAAAAACATGAAATTAGACAATGTAATAAAATTAACACATAGACAGAATAAAGTATAGTTAATAAACTGTTCTAGGCCATTACACATCACATTCCTAGCAACGAAGTATTTGTAATGGCTTAGCAACGTGTTGTTCCCGATGAAGATTATTATGATGGAAACGCCGATTCGTTGTATAACTTATTTTGATCGTATATGTGTTTTGTTTTGTTATCATAGTTCCCCCCCCCCCCACCCCCTGTAATTTATGTTCACGATATAAGAATTCGTTGTAAGGTATGTACACTGTCTGTGTTTATTATCTCTGTTTTTCGTAGTTGTTACATGTACCTAACTATTTTTATTTACTATAGTTTATCTTTGGTTGCTAAAATTCACAGATTTTTTACTGCTTGCTACTGAGTGTCGGGTAAGTATTGGAACACTTCCCATGTCTCTCTCGCGGTCTAAATGTGTGGCCTGATATCCCCTGACAGGAGGTCAGTCTGGCCGAATGGATAATATCACGCGTTCTTAAACATACTGTGTGCCGATGCCGAGGTGGCAGGTTCAACCCTTATATCGGACAGTTGGATAAAATGTTGACATCTTGCCCTTGAACCGGGTCTGTGGCAAAGGGGTTGCGGGCACAGTTCGAAATTCCTCATATCACGTTCGAAACACAGCCGTGGGCGACTTCGCAGCAGACCACCTTAAGTTAGTTTTATTTTAACCTAATGGCATGGGTGACTGTCGATCAGAAAGCAACTAACTTGTCATTGACTTGGGGACGTAAATTACAAGTACCTCTTATGTCGGAGTGGGTTCGCCTGATGGCGAAGTACACTAGTAATAGGGAAAGCTCATCCAAACGCAAAACTTAGCCCCGTGCACTAGAAGTTACTACGTCTATGGACAACGCTTGAGTTCAAAGCGAGCGAGAGCAAACATTTTTAAAAAAAAATCCTCTGGCAGAAAATCTGTGACGGGCTATGAGTGTGTCTTGGCTTGGATGCGTGCCACAGCAATGTTGTCTTCGTTAAGGCGATTTGATTGTTCACGTTGTTGTTACTGTGATTGTTGAAGACTCATTCGGCTTTCACTTTCGAAGGACAAGTGTCCGATGTGATTTCTCTATAGCTTTTACCCTGTCCCTCTGTGCCTTGATTTCAAAGAACAGGGAAAAGTCGCATTAGGTGGACCTCTTCTAATAGGAAACAAGCAACTATCACTTCCTGGAGAAACTTCACACATTCAGCAGTATTCTGCTTTATTCTGTTCAGTGACGTCATCATAAAGCGAGTTACCCAGCATTGTTTCCTTGATCCTGTGGTCCGGTACATCCGGTTCCGGCGAACATGTTCTCCGGTTTGCATTTTCCTAGCCCTTTACTGCCCTCAGGTTGCAAGTGTGTGTTTCACTTCGTCTGACCCCTCTCTTCCTTGACCTGCCCCAAATATGAGACCTCATCAGTAGCCTCGACACCGTCATTCGCTGGAACACGCACGCTCCTCTATCACTTCCAGTTGGGGTTTCAACATTGGGGATATGACTTCCGGCAGAACGCTTTTTATCACTTTTAGTACACCCGCAGTTAGAAGAGAAGGGACAATATAAATTAGTAAGTATGGTATCCGTTCTTTCACAGAGTATTTATAAAATGGTTGTTTCCCGCAGTGTTGTCTAGGGCTGATATTTACTTTTGGTGTACAAGAGTTTTGCTGTGCGCGTCTCTCTCTCTCTCTCTCTCTCTCTCTCTCTCTCTCTCTCTCTCTCTCTCTCTCTCTCTCTCTCTCTCTCGTGTGTTTGTATTTGATCGTGTGTGTGTGTGTATGTGTGTGTGTGTGTGTGTGTGTGTGTGTGTGTGCCTGCGTTCATGCGTGTGTGTCTCTTTTTGCGAGCGTGCGTCTTTTTCTTTTCTTTTCTTTTTTTTTTTTTTTTTTTGGAAATACGCTGAAATATACAAAGGAAACGACGGAAGTGACACTTTAGAGACTATAAAGAATGTGACGATGCTGATGTATTATATACATTTAATAACGATCTTTTAATATTCTATTGTTCCTTCCAGGGGTTGGGTGCCACAAACTCTGCGGCCACCAAGCGTTACATTATATTTATAAATAGAAATGTCGTGTTACCAACCTCTCCCAAGCTTACAGTATGCACCAGACGAGATGCGGCGAAATATGCCAGGCAGTAAATCATGAAACATATTTATGTGGCTTCTGTGTTTTAATTCACTTCTCTCAAAAGCGAACACTTGGTTAGGAAGACTGGCAAACAAAATCACGACCACACGAGGAACAAGTAAAGATACATTTTGTCGTACATTGCAACGACATCTTCGTTAGCATTGCAGCTAACACGATCAGACGACCTTAAGTCTGGGATAATCACCTGTGAACTGGTTTACATTCACACATTTGGGATCCTCCGTGGCGAAGGAGTCAAGTCGTCTACCTCGCGTTCCGAAGATTGTGGGTTGGATTCAGGCTACATCTTTCGGTTCACATATGCATTTTTCTCGGAATCTAGTGTGGGGTCGTCGCTGAAGCTAAGGAGTTCGTGCTTTGTGCAACGCTTTCGGCAGCCCGCACTGCGGAAAGAGACCGAGCCATATGGGATAAAACCCGGTGCAATGAAGTCGATCCTCTCGACTTTTAGGACTGTTTTAAGATATTCACACAGCAAAGTATTCAGAAAGACTTGCTACCTCGCGACTCTACATCAGGGAACTCGTCAATAAGACGTTTCGCATTCATCCTCCTTACATTCCCCTCTTTCACGACAATAAACTCTACATCATGGAAGTCGTCAGTAAGACGTTTCGTATTCATCCTACATACATTCCTCTCTTTCACTACAATAGTCTCTACATCAGGGAACTCGACAATAAGACGTTTCGCAAGCATCCTAACTACATTCCCCTCTTTCAAACAATAGACTTCACATGAGTGAACTCGTCAATAAGACGTTTCACATACATCCTACATACATTTACCTCTTTCACTGCAATAGACTGTACATCAGGGAAGTCGTCAGTAAGACGTTTCGCATTCATCCTACATACATTCACCTCTGTCACTATAATAGACACTACATCAGTGAACTCGTCATTGAGACGTTTAGCATTCATCCTCCATACAATCCCCTTTGTCACTACAATAGAATTGACATCAGGGAACTCGTCAATAAGACGTTTCACATTCATCCTACATACATTCCCCTATGTCACTACAATAGACATGACAAAAGGGAACTTGTCAATAAGTCGTTTCACATTCATCCTACATACATTCCCTTTTGTCACTACAATATACTCTACATCAGGGAACTCGTCAGTAAGACGTTTCGCATTCATCCTATATACATTCCCCTCTTTCACTACAATAGACATGACATCATGGAAGTCGTCAGTAAGACGTATCGCATTCATCCTCCTTACATTCCCCTCTTTCACTACAATAGACTCTATATCATGGAATTCGTCAGTAAGACGTTTCGCATTCATCCTACATACATTCCCCTCTTTAACTCAATAGAATTGGCATCAGGGAACTCGTCATTAAGATGTTTCGCATTCATCCTCCCTACAATCCCCTCTGTAACTACAATAGAATTGACATCCGGGAACTCGTCAATAAGACGTTTCGTATTCATCCCACATACATTCCCGTCTGTTATACCACAGACTTGACATAAGGTAACTCGTCAATAAGACGTTTCACATTCATCCTACATACCTTTCCTCTCTTTCACTGCAATAGTGCAATAGACATGACATAAGGGAACTCGTCAATAAGACGTTTCACATTCATCCTACATACATTCCCTTGTGTCACTACAATATACTCTACATCAGGGAACTCGTTAGTAGGACGTTTCGCATTCATTCCATATACATTCCCCTCTGTCACTACAACAGACTTGACATAAGGGAACTCGTCAGTAAGACGTTTCGCAATCATCCCACATACATTCCCCCCTGTCAATAAGACGTTTTACATTCATCCTACATACTCTCCCCTCTGTCACTACAATAGACTTGACATCAGGGAACACGTCAATAAGACGTTTCGCATTCATCCTACCTACACTGTCCTCAGTCACTAGAATAGACATGACATCATGGAAGTCGCCAGTAAGACGTTTCGCATTCCCCCTTCTTACATTCCCCTCATTTACTACAATAGGCTCTACATCATGGAAGTCGTCAGTAAGACGTGTCGCATTCATCCTACATACATCCCCCTCTTTCACTACAATAATCTCTACATCTGTGAACTCGTCAATAAGACGTTTCGCACACATCCTATATAGATTCCCCTCTTTCACTACAATAGACTCTACATCATGGAGCTCGTCAATAAGACGTTTCGAATTCATCCTCCTTACATTCCCCTCTGTCACTACAAGAGACTCTACATCGTGGAAGTCGTCAGTAAGACGTTTCGCATTCATTCTACATACATTCCTTTCTTTCACTACAGTAGACTCTACATCAGGGAAGTCGTCAATAACACGTTTCGCAGTGATACAACACATTCCCCTCTTTCACTACAATAGACACTACATCAGTGAACTCGCCAATAAGACGTTTCACATTCATCCTACATACATTCAACTCTTTCAATACAATAGACTCTACATCATGGAAGTCGTCAGTAAGACGTTTTGCATTCATCCTACATACTTTCCCCTCTGACACTACAATGGACTTGACATCAGGGAACTTGTCAATAAGACGTTTCGCATTCATCCTACATACATTCTCCTCTGTCACTACAATAGACATGACATCATGGAAGTCGTCAGTAAGACGCTTCGCATTCATCCTCCTTACATTCCCTTCTTTCACTACAATAGACTCTATATCATGGAAGTCGTCAGTAAGACGTTTCGCATTCATCTTACATACATTCACCCTGTCGGATAAATAGTTGATGGCTCAACCCCAAAGAGATCAAGGATCCTCAGTTCCTCTTTCTCAATGTGATCCTGCCCGTTAAAATAAATTTAGCTGTTACTGGCTCAATGATTTGAGACCATTAAATAGAGTTTTGGAGAACCACGGAATACTTCCAGGAAAACAATGACATTTTTACTGAGTATCCCAAATGTCCTTAGGAGTGGTTCCTTACCTTTCCTCTACCAACTAAATAATTAATCTAGGATTATTGCTTACAACAATTTTACTATGACAAGAGAACTCTCAAATGAGAAAATAACCTGTAATTTTCATCATATATATATATATATATATATATATATATATATATATATATATATATATATATATATATATATATATATATATATATATATATATATATATATATATATATATGGAACTATTGATCATACATGTAATAACATACAACAATCAATTCAGTACAATTACAAGATTATTTACATAGTTATCTCTAACTAATTATCTATCTCCTGGCTGTGCCACTGTATCATACATTGTCCTCAGTGTTATATCCGGTTTGAATTATAATTATTGGGCCTCTTCTGCTGGCCTAATTCTAATCTGTGGAAAGAAACTGGGCACACCCTGGTTGGTCTAACATCCAGTTCTTGGATCTCGGTAGCATTCAGTCAGTGTAGACTATATTTTTGAGTGTTCTTTATTTTTCCCCGGTGATTTTTTAGTATTGGCTCACTGGTTTTCTTCACCTATACCTGGATAAAAGGATATGTGATATGTGTCCTGGAAAAGGTTGTGAAAATTGGCAGGAAGTTGCTGTGGAATAGTATTTGGCCTCACTATCTCAGCTGCCTCACTCAGTTAAGTGGCTACTGCATTCAGTCAAGCTGCTACTACTACTTTCACAAAGTGCTGCATTCACAAAGTCAGGTCTGGATAATGACCAATACCTGAAATTTTAGCATCACATAATTCTAATGATATCATAAATATGACATTAGAAATGAAATTTAAAAGCCTAAGAACACAACAAGTGAAAAAAATAAAATGAATCTTGTTCTTAGAGAAAATGAACATGGAAGAAAGATAGTCTTGGTGTTCTCAATTAGTTATCACCAACATAGTTATTTGCTCTCACTCCAATCTTCCACTATCAGGTGTTCTAGGTTTAACTAGCAGATGTGCAGTTTCATCTTCACTTATGCCTGTCGTTCAGTCTATAGTTTAAGTAATACCTTGAGTGATTTGGAATTTGAGAATTATGTTGACCATTCTCTTCTGTACCTAGTTTTGATGTCTACATCTTTTTTTATTCAGGAAAAAGGGTCTCATACATTAAGGGCTTTTAAAAATCAGTCCCCATTGTAATGAAGTTTTGTTTATAAGCAATATAAGTACATTATGGTATCCATTCTTGTATAGTATTTAGATGAATTCTGTTTTAGTCCAAAGTTTTACGGAGAGTGTATTCCCCCCTCTTCACCGTCTCTATACTAAGATTGTACTTCAGCTATCCGCATCATCATGCTTATTATAATCATTCTCATCATCATCATGATTACATTATTATTACCATCATCATCATGCTCATTATAATCATTACATCATCATCATGATTACATTATTATCATTACTATCATCATCATGCTCATTAACATCATTACATCATCATCATGATTACATTAGTATCATTACTATCATCATCATGCTCATTATAATCATTACATCATCATCATGATTACATTATTATCATTACTATCATGATCATAATCATTACAGTCATCATCATCATCATTGTAGTACATTATTATCATTACACTAGGCCATGTGTGTTAACTGGAGTGACATGACTACAAAGATGGATTTTGCTTAAATACAAACACAGATGCTGCTAGTCTGCGTAATGTATGATATTGGTTGTGTTGTGCTTAGCGCACAAAACCAGATGATTGTAGCAGGAATGATATTTTATACATAGTGTTGTTATGCGCCGGAGTGTACTAAATTATTATTTAGTTCATGGGTTATGCCGAACCAGTTCTCTGGTGATAGTCATGGCATACATCATAGTTGCCGGCTATCCTGAGATTGACTGTTGGCCTATACTCCCTCTCTCTCAGCCTGTAACTTCACTCACTCACTCACTCAAACTCCTCATGCACCAGTCAACATATCCATCTGTGCATGTTGGGTCAATTCACTCATCTCAGACATCATTCATATGTATGGATGATCATTTCACTCAGTCTGTAGACACATTCATATCGGTATGGGTGATCATATAGGAATCATTCATCACACATCCTTCATACTGGCATGTAAGGTGGGTAATTATTCTTATGTGATTTCCCAATGATAACTTATATGTTTACCATCATTGATATCACAATGAAATATCTTCCTGCACAAGCACTCATCATACACATCATATCTGTAGGAATGACAATTATGACTAAGTATGTGCTTTACACAGAATACATTCACAGATGTTTACAATAATGAAACACACAAGACACAAGCATGCACTTCAATGACATAGACATGTGATCATTAGGCACACTTATGAAATTCACCCAGGATTTAGCAACATGAAATCCATGATTCACCACATGCTCTCATCAAGTACATACAATTTATGTGATATTCTCAGTCTACATTCAGGCATTATGAATCTTAACCTTTCTAGCATGCCGGTTGACTAAGTATTATTGTGTGGCACAAACATAAATTCCATATGTTTACAACATTGAAAATACATTTGACTCACCACATGGGTGCTTTACTCAACACACAATTATGATCCCTATAGAATCTATTTGGTTCTCATGTGTTCATGAAATACCAGAAACTATTTGTTTGCCCATGTGCTCATGTCAAAATCAATAAATCTATTGACTATACATATTACACTATTTTCGCTACCAGTGCTGGCACATTTAAATGAGTTTCCTCTGAACAGTGTGGGTACATGCACCATATGGACTTACCACTGTACTAAGAATTCTGAGTTTCCTTAAGTCTTAAGTTACTTTAATTCATAGAAGATTGAGGTTCATGATTAAGAAACAAAGTTTACAACACGTGTCTAACGTTTATACATTAACTAAGTTGTTTAGCTGGGAGAAAATAAAACACTGTAGTTTTCTCATAATGTACATTTTATCTTATGACTATGATAACTGAGTATAATATTATTTAGTTTCTACTAGATTAAATTCTTAAGAACTCACCATTCTAAATCATTGTAGATTGAGTTGCTTAAGAAATAAATGTACAACTTGGACTAATGTTTATACATTAAATCAGTAGTTTACTTTGGGAGAAAATAAAACTCACTATGGTTATTCTTAATGTACAGTTTATATATAAACTATAACAATTAACTATATTATAATTTAGTCTCCTACTACATTAATTTATTAAGAACTCACCACATTGGTTCAACAAGTCAACTTACCAACTCTTATTCTGGGAAAAAGACTCACACTTAATCTAAGATTTAAAATAAATTAAAGTAAATATGATGTTTACCTTATTTATCAGAATGACTTCAACATGTCGACACGTTTCATGATCTGAATGAGATGCAATTTCTCACAAGCGATGTCGTAGGCTGAGGATTTTCTTTTCTTGTGAATTTTGAAACTCTCTCACTCCTTCCGCTATTTCAGGTCTTATGTCTCATGCTGGCTGATGAACAAATAGGCCATGTCGCTTTGCGCGATTCTATTTATACGGTGCCTTTTCCGGTTCACGTTTTTCATTGCCAATTGGTATATTAAATCTTGGATCGTACAATTGTGGAACAAACAATCCGGTTGCTGTGTTCAGGCTTAATTGTCGACGGGAAATATCAACAGCATGTTACGTTTGTGAAAATAAAGTATATCACACACCCCTTTCACTACAATAGATTCTACATCAGTGAACTCGTCATTAAGACGTTACGCATTCATCCTCCTTACATTCCCCTCTGTCACAACAATAGACTTGACATCAGGGAACTCGTTAGTAAGACGTTTCGCATTCATCCTTCTTACATTCCCCTCTGTCACTATAATGGACTTGACATCAGGGAACTCGTCAATTAGACGTTTCGCAATTATACTACATACATTCCTCTCTTTCACTACAATAGACTCTATATCAGGGAACTCGCCAGTAAGACGTTTCGCATTCATCCTTCTTACATTCCTCTCTGTCACTACATTGGACTTGACATCAGGGAACTCGACAATTAGACGTTTCACAATCATACTACAAACATTCCCCTCTTTCACTACAATAGACTCTACATCAGGGAACTCGTCAATAAGACGTTTCACATTTATCATACATACATTCCCCTCTTTCACTACAATGGACACTACATCAGGGAACTCGTCAGTAAGGCGTTTCGCATTCATCCGCCTTACATTCCACTCTGTCACTACAATGGACTTGCCATCAGGGAATTCTTCAATAAGACGTTTCCCATTCATCCTCCTTACATTCCCCTCTGTCACTACAACAGACTTGACATAAGGG
This sequence comes from Cepaea nemoralis, assembly GCA_014155875.1. Taxonomy (NCBI): domain Eukaryota; kingdom Metazoa; phylum Mollusca; class Gastropoda; order Stylommatophora; family Helicidae; genus Cepaea; species Cepaea nemoralis. The sequence goes on along the minus strand of JACEFZ010025200.1, from coordinate 40,807 downwards.
AACTCGTCATTAAGACGTTTCGTATTCATCCTTCTTACATTCCCCTCTGACACTAAAATAGACATCCGGCAACTTGTCAATAAGACATTTCGCATTCATCCTTACATTCCCCTCTGTCAATAAAATAGACATCCGGGAACTCGTCAATAAGACGTTTCGCATTCATCCTCCTTACATCCCCCTCTTTCACTACAATAACCACAGATCAGCATGGCTGACTGGATAAGAGCGATCGATTTTAAATTTTAGATGTGATACCGAGGTAACGGGTTCAACCCCTACAATGGTCATATGGACTAAAATGTTGACTTCTCGTTCCTGACTTGAGGACGTTAATTACAATTACCTCATAAAAATCACATGGTATTATTTGGCGCTCACAGAAGAAGAAGGAAGTAGAGATTAGAGGACGACTATAGTGCCTCAAAGGGTTCTCCAATTAATTTCTCAAAAAAGTCAGGAAATCATTGTCTAGTTGGCTATGCGTCGAAGTACACTTGTTCCTGAAGCGAGGCGCTGTCGTCATTTAGAGGTGACAGGTTCGAATCCCGGTCGATAACTATAGCTTTGAAATGTTATATTGTCTAGTGCCTCCTTTAATCTCTACTTCCTTTTTCTCCTTCTTTGAGCGCCAAACAATACTATCAAATACTATGTGTGTTTATTTGTGGACTCAAAAAAGTCATAGTGGGTTCGCCTGATAGCGAGGGACACTTGTAATAGAGAAAAACTAACCCACCTGAAAAAAATCAGTCCACTATTATAAGAAGTAGCACGTGTATGGATTAACCTTGAGTTCAACGCGAGCGAGCGAATAAAAATAAAACAAACTACAACAGTCTTCATAACAAAATAAACTAAAATATCAACACTAGTGTTAGACTGTTCATAACTGACAAATACAGTTTCATTAGTTTTCGTTATTTTAGGGTCTCTTAGACCCATTATGTGACTTTCGACCCTCTGTTGTCCACGAAGGTCAGTCTGCCAGTGTTTGTGATCAGAGATTCGTGTTTGTCACTTTGGATGACCGCCTCTGCGCCCTGGCCGATCAAGTGCAGATAAATCTAGCAATCAATCAATCAGGTACCGTCTCCACAATGAAGGTTGGCTGCATTGGATCTCCAAGACTGTCTCTAGCCCTGAATGTACATTCTGTCAGATTGATGTTCTTCGAACATCAATGATGTTATTTCCCCAATTGTATCGTTGACTATCTCTTGCTCGCTTGCCTTCAGCCTTGCCCTCCAATATATATAGAATAAATATATAAGATAAATCTACACCTTGATCTTAGTTTCATACTTAGATGCCTATGTATGTATATATTCAACAACATTTTCACTTGCAACAATTGCTCTTTGACAGATAAATCACCGAGGCCCTTGCGAGGAAACCTTCAAAAATGAGGTGCAGAGTTATTGGCCTTATAACCAGCGTCGTTATCGTAACATTGTCGGCCGGGCTCTCGTCTCTTATTTGGGTGCTGCCTTCCAGCAGCAACGCAGAAGCTTTAGCGTCACCACCCATTGTCGCCACGCCAGTTGGCCGAATTATTGGTGTAATTACATCTAGCGCAAAGTACGGAAGCAGTTATGTCAGCTACAGATCCATCCCTTTTGCCAAGCCACCAACAGGAACGCTTCGTTTCAAACGCCCACAGCCGTTGGATAAAATTGCAGCTGGCCTTTTTGTCAATAGTGAAGTGTATAAACAATCCTGCTGGTCGGTGACGAAGAAAAGCACCGATCCGAGTTATGGCGAAGACTGCCTTTATCTGAATGTCTATGTCCCCGGGGCCGGGGACGCTGCTCAAACTGAAAGTAAACGGCCGGTTGTTGTATGGATTCACGGGGGAGGATTTGTGGCTGGAAGCGCTTTCCCAGAAACAGAAAAGTTGGTCATCGTGGGCGATGTTATTGTGGTGACCATTAATTACAGACTTGGAGTATTTGGATTCCTCACCACTGAGGATGATGTACTCCCCGGTAACAACGGACTATGGGATCAATATGTAGCTATCAAATGGGTTCAGGACTACATTAGTTTCTTCGGGGGAGATGACCAGTCCATTACCTTATTTGGTACATCCGCAGGAGCAAATTCCATTGCACTTCTCGCACTGTCCCCAGTCTCATCAGGGGTCTTCAATAAGGCCATACTTCGGAGTGGTGGTGCTACCAGCCTCATATCTCGAGACGCCAAAGAAAGAGCTCATGATTTCGCAGCTAAGGTCGGTTGTTCAGGTTCTCAGTCTTCATCTGATCTGGCTGAGTGTCTGCGGCAGGTTAGTGTTGCGAACATCCTCCAGTACAGTAGGCGGTCAGTATTCAACCTGTCTCTTGCCCAGCAACAGAGTAACTTCATCTGGATGCCTGTCATTGACGGAGAGTTCATTCCTGATGAACCCCTGAAACTCCTACACAACATTACTTATCTGGAAAAAGTTCGAGCTTTTGAAAAAGACTTCCTCTTTAGCCTTTTAAACAATGAAGGCGCGTTAATATCAAGCAATTTTCTTCGCGCCATTCCCCTAGCACAAGTATCAAAACCAGATTATGTTGAAGATTTAACCGAGTATCTACTGTATAGCAGATACGGATACGATTATAGCAACAGTCGAGAGTTTAAAGAAGCCATTTATAGATTTTACACTGGTTCTTCAGTGGTGAGCGCTGCTGTAAAACCACAGGATATACTGGATCTAGCAGGGGATATAACTTTTGTCGTACCTGCACTCGAGCTGGCTCTAGCCCTATCAGTCTGCCATCAGTCAGCCTCCCACACTTGCAACTCAAGCTCTACACAGAATGCCAACTGCTCTAAAACGACATCTAAGACCTACTTCTTCCTCTTCGACTATTGCCCAGAAAGTGATCCATGCAAAGCCACCTGCATGATTTATGGAGCGGATGGGCCGTATGTGTTTCCACGCGCAATCTTCCCTGACCCAAAGCAACAAAAACTATACGACATGCTGATGGACATTCTGGCACAATTTGCGAGGCACTCCAACCCGGAGACTGTGATACCCAGCGGGTGGCCAGTATTTGATGGAGTGTCGCAGAGCTACCTGAGATTTGACGTCACTCCCAGTGTCCGGCATTATCCTTTCAACTACAGAGCCCAGTTTTGGCTGAAGCAGGTCCCTGTTCTGAATCCATTTAGAAAATAGAACTACAGCTGCAGGCCTGCTTCCGATGAGCTTTTTAGTAACGATCGTTATAGAGGTGTCATGATACTGCACCAAACCAAGGAAAGTGGTTGCAACTGGATTAAGATTCTCTCTTTCTTTGAGTTTTTCTTTTTCCTTGGGTTTTTTCTGTCCCTCTTCTACAATTGATCATAGAGTACAGTGAGACCTTGTGTTGTACAGATGCCATTTACAGACAAACATTGTCCTGGTGTACCGGAACAAGATTAGATCACGCAAATTATACAAAGAAATAGAGAATATGAAACTCATCTTTTAGTAGCATTGATAACTACTGTCTCAGGCCACTCCATTTTATTAAAAAAAATTTTTTTTTTCAAAACCTCACTTTCGTTCGGTTTTTGAAGAAAACAGAAATTTTTTTAATAAATGGACTTGCCTGAGGTAGTAGTTATCACTACTACTAATGATGATTTTTATTTTTTTTATTTTTTCCCACAACCTCACTTTTCGGTTTTTGAAGAAAAATAATAAAATAAAAAAGGTATATTAGAAAAGTACATATTTATGGAATCCATCACCTTTTCAAAAAATTAAAAATTCAGATATCTTGTAATATAATAATAGGGAAACTCCACCAAACACAATAGGAAATTCCCGAAATGATTTTGGTAATGATGAAATTTAAATACTACAATAAAAAAAATAATAATCTTTTTAATATACTAATTATATAATAATAATAATTAAATCATTATATATCTAAAAAATACATATATAAAAATGAACACCAATGAATTGCAGAAAACCTGTTCAATGTGTTATGACATTAAACCTTTCAGTTGTTTTGTAAAAGATAAAACAGGAAAGTATGGATTGAGATCAAGTTGTAAGGAATGTAATAAACCATATAAACTACAACATTATCAAGAAAATAAATAAAAATATAAACAAGCATATCAAGATTTTATGATTGCTAATCCTGATTATTTCAAAAATTATAAAAGAAAAAAAGTATATTAAAAAAGTTTCCTTTCAAAATGAGCAGTAAAAAACTCGCACAATTATATTGTTCAATTTGCGATAAAACATGAAAAATAAAAAACACATAAAAAGAAAGAATTGAAAAACAGAATTTCTAAATCAAAAAAGACATTCAAAAATGTTTTAATAACTTATACAATTCCAAAAACTGGAAGGGATATAAATACTTATTTTAATAAAATATATTCTCATGTAGAAAGAATTCTTGACAATTATACATTAATTAAATTTAAGTTCACCATTGATTGTATTTTCACTCATCCAATAAAGTATAATAACATAACTGTATATTTCAATTCTGGTTATTTTAATTTAAATTCAATGAATCAATTTGATGATAAATTTAAAAGAATAGAAGATAAATTTATTGCTTGGGTAGATAGTTTTCAACAAAAAGGAAGTGGATATATTTTTGATCATATTAATCTAACAGAATTAACTATTGTAAAAGTAAAACCATTAACAGGATCATCTTATTTTGAACTTCCCTTTAAAAATAATAATATTTTAAATATACAAAACAAGGATAATAAATGTTTTCTATGGTGTATTATAGCTACTGTTCTAAAAATTAGATCTCATCCAGAAAGAGTATCACATTATAGAGAATATGAAGAATATATTAATATGGACAAAATTAATTATCCTGTTAAAATAAATGATATTCCAAAGTTTGAAAGTAATAATGATAATATAAGTATAAATGTTTATGCTCTTCAAGATCCAAAAAATGTAAAATCCCTATATCCGATATATATTACAAACCATTCAAATAGAGATCATATTATTGATTTATTATATGTTGAAAATGAAGGAATAACTCATTATTGTTTAATTAAAAATCTTGAAGCAATTTTATCTAGTAAAGGCAATAGAAGATATTTATGTAGAAGATGTTTTCAATCTTACTCCTCTTCTCAAGCATTAACCAATCATCAAAAGGATTGTGGAAATCAACCATTATCAAAACCTATTCTCCCCACTGAAGAAAATAATATTTTAAAATTTAAAAATCATCACTTTAAATCTAAATTACCTATTGCTTTCTATGCAGATTTTGAATCATTAAATATCCCAATGTTTTCTTGTCAACCAAATCCTAATGAATCGTATACAGAGAGAAAATTTAAACAAGAAGTATGTTCATTTGGTTTATATGCTGTATCTGATTATCCAGATTTATGTTTTTGTCCCTATTATAGTTATACAGGATTAGATGCAAAAGAAAGATTTGTTCAAGATATTATAAAGGAATTTTATCATATAGATAAAAAATTAGATCATTATAAGAAATCACAACACAAACTCACTGATACAGAAAAAATAGATTTTAAAAATGCTACTAATTGTTATATCTGCAAAGAAAAATTTCCTAAAGACAAAACAGTAATAGGACATAATTGTCAAAAATGTAAAACAAGATGTGAAAAAAAAACATATTAATGAAAGTAACAAGACAAAAGAACATAAATGTCCTGCTTGTAAAGCAATCTGTGAAAAAGAATTTATTATACAAGATACAAAAGTAAGAGAACATAATCATTTTAATGGAAAATATAGAGGAGCTGCTTGTCAATCTTGTAATACAAAAGAAGGAAAGGATTCTAAAATTATTCCAGTATTTTTCCATAATGGTAGTGGATATGATTTTAAGTTCATAATTACAGAACTAAAGAAATATGAAACTAAATATAATAAAGTTTCAGTATTACCTACAAATTCAGAAGATTATATATCAATTACATTTGGTAGTTGTTATAGAAAACTTATATTTTTAGATAGTTATAGATTCTTATCTGCTTCTCTTGATAATGTTTCAAACGGATTATTAGATAAAGATTTTAAATGTTTACAACAACATTTTAAAAAAGATAAATTTGAAGCATTAAAATATAGTGTAGATAGTAAAAGAACATTCAACGGTGTTTATCCATATGAATATATTGATTCTATAGAAAGACTAAAAGAAACTGAATTACCTTCAATAGAAAAATTCTATTCAACTTTAAGACAAGAAGGAATTACAAAAGAAGAATATCAACATGCTCAAAATATTTGGAAAACATTTAATTGTAAAACACTTCAGGATTATCATGATATTTATTTACAAACAGATGTTTTAATATTAGCAGATGCTTTTGAAAAGTTTAGAGAATTCTTTTTAAAACATCATGAAATAGATCCATGTTATTGTTTTTCAGCACCAGGATTAACTTGGGAATGTGGATTAAAATATACTGGTGTAGAATTAGAATTATTAATCGATTATGATATGTTACTTATGTTTGAAAAAGGAATAAGAGGTGGATTTTCAGGTGTTTTAGGAAGTAGATATGCTAAAGCATTTAATAAACAAACACCAAATTATCATGGAGATGGAAATAAAAACATTAATAACTTCGAAAGAGATGAAATATTAAAACTCTTAAAGAAACAAAAAGAAAAAGGTGAAAAATTAGATATTAGTAAGTTCCTGAGACTAAATTATCTTTTATACTTAGATGCAAATAATTTATATGGTTGGTCAATGTCTCAAAAACTTCCAACAGGTGATTTTAAATGGGAAAAAGATCCCAAGTATTATAAAAATATTCCAATAGGAAGAGGTTGTATAATAGAATGTAATTTAGAATATACTGAAAAAGCACAATTGAAAACATATAAATATCCATTAGCTCCTGAAAGTTTAGTTATAAAAAAAGAAGAAATAAATAGATATCAATTAAATTTATTGGGAGATAAGAACGGAGTGAATTCTCAGAAATTAGGAGAAGTTCCTAAATTAGTTTTAAATTTAAGAGATAAAGAAAAATATGTTATTCATCATAAAATGTTAAAATTTTATTTATCTCAAGGAATGAAAGTTACTAAAGTTCATAGAACTATTTCTTTTAAAGAAGAAGATTGGTTAAAACCTTATATTGATTTTAATACTAATCAAAGAACTAAAGCAACATCAGATTTTGAAAAAGATTTATGGAAATTAATGAACAATGCATTCTATGGTAAAACATTAGAAAATATAAGAGGAAGAGTTAATTTAATACTCGTTTCAACAAAAGAAGAAGCTAAAAAATATTTTTCTAAACCGTCATTCAAGGATGTTATTTATTTTAATAAAGATTTAATTGGGATACAGATGAGTAAACCCACAGTAAAATTTAATAAACCAATTTATACAGGCATGTGTGTTTTAGATTATAGTAAATTATTAATGTATAACTTTTATTATAACACTTTCAATAAACATTTTCCAGATAATGAAATATTATATTCTGATACTGATTCTGTATTTATAAATGTTTTTACTAATGATTTATATAAGGAATTAGAAGTTATTCAAGATGAATTAGATACTAGTGATTATCCGAAAGAACACTTTCGATATTCTGATAAAAATAAAAAAGTAATAGGAAAATTTAAAGATGAATTAAATGGAAAGATTATAACTGAGATAGTTTGTTTAAGAAGTAAAGCATATAGTGTTAAAACTTTAGGTGAAAAAGATAAGAAAAGATTAAAAGGAATAGGTAGAAATACTTTGGAAAAAGAAATTACATTTAAAGATTATAAAAATTGTTTATTTTCAGGAAATAAAAGCTATCATAAAATGTTTACATTAAATTCAGATAAACACGAAATGTTTATAAAAGAATTAAATAAAAAATCATTATCAGCTGTTGATGATAAAAGATATATTTGTTCTGATGGAATAAGAACATTACCACATGGTTTATTAAATTAACTAACTAGGATTCTATAACAGTAAGAATATATTTATAAACTTTATAATAAATAAATATTGTATATTAAAAAAGTTTTCTTAAAAAATGAGCGGACAAAATCTTATCATTGCCTGTGAAAATAATGATATTGAAGTGGTTAAATTATTATTAGATACTGATGTTAATATACAAAATAAATATGGAATGAGTCCCCTACATTATGCTTGTTTAAATAATAACATCAAATTAGTTAAATTATTATTAAATTGTAAAAATATTAATGTAAATTTGCAAAATATTTATAAAGAAACTCCTTTACATCTTGCATGTGAATTATGTAATTTTGATATAATTATATTATTATTAGGTATATGTAAAGATATTGATATTGATTTACAAAATAATAGAAAAGAAACTCCTTATAGGGGAGACTGGGGAGAAATGGACATAGGGGAGAAATGGACCACCCCCTCTCTGGCCCCTGGCTGTGATGCAATGAAAGTGAAACCATAATAAGTTTGTTTTCCACATCAAACATAGTCCGAATTTGTCATTTGCCATCGACTTCCCGCACAGGTCGTTCCCACGCAAAGTTTGAAAAATTTTCTGCACTAAAGTTTCTTTTTCCAGTTCCAGACACCATCGTAAAGCAGACGCATAGTCAGGAATCAGGACAAGGTAATTACGTTAATATCTTTATTTACTTGTTATTTAAGAGTTCATATAAAAATATAGCATATAATATTAGATTTAAGAGACTTTATGGCTGAATAGTTTAATACATTGATGGGGGAGAAATGGACCGGTTCATTTCTCCCCATGGTTCATTTCTCCCCATAGAAGAAATTGACAAGACAGTCTGTTGTTATTAAAAGTGTTGAAGATTGCATTCGAATATCAGCATTATTGATTCTTTTTAATACTGGGGTCTTAATCTAGACCAATAAAACTGTTAACAAATTTGATTTCAGTGATTTATTAAAGATGCACGCCATTCGTGCTATGATCAGTATTTCTTTGCAAATGATAGGCCTACCATTCTAAATGTTATATAATTCTGTCACTCTTTTGTTTCAGATGCCAAGATTGTACATCAGAAACACCAACAAGGGTCTCGTTACGGAGGAACGTATGAGAGAAGCTGTTAATGCTGTGAAAAATGGAATGAAAATGAGGAAAGCTGCAAGGGAGTACGGCATTGCTCGCTCTACCCTCAATAACAATCTTACAAAAGACAGAGAAGGAAATGGTCTGCCTACTAGACTCGTACCAAATTATAGGCATAGCCTTGTTTTCACAGCTAAGCAAGAAGCTGATTTTGCTAGTTACTTGAAAGATTGTGCAAGAATGTTCCATGGACTCACAACTAAAAGCGTTCGTATTTTGGCGTACGAGATGGCGAAAGTCAATAACATTGCACATCCTTTAACCTGGGATGAGCAAATGATGGCAGGGAATGACTGGCTTTGTGGATTTTTGCGACGGAATCCCGAGCTGACCATAAGGCAACCTGAGGCAACATCTCTGGCTAGAGCTACAGCTTTCAACAAGCATAATATTTGCACCTTCTTCAACATTGTGAAGGAAACCATTACAAAACTAAATGTGAGTGGAGCTCAAATCTACAATTTGGATGAGTCAGGTCTGACCACTGTACAGAAAGTGCCAAAAGTAATTGCCCCACGAGGAGTGAAGCAAATAGGCCAGGTGACATCCAGAGAAAGAGGAGAACTGGTCACAATCTGTTGCATTGTGTCAGCTGCGGGTTACATTATCCCTCCAGTCTTTGTGTTTCCCAGAAAAATTTTTAAGAATTTTATGCTTGCTGGAGCACCTGAAGGTTCCCTTGGCCTTGTGAATGAATCAGGTTTGATGACCCGTGATAATTTCGTCAAAGTTATAAATCACTTCATTAAGCATTCAAGACCTTCCAAAGACTTCCCTTTGATTTTGATCTTGGACAATCACGATTCCCACATTTCATTTGAATCACTTGAACTGTGCAAGAAAAACAACATTCATGTGATCACGTTGCCACCACACACCTCATCTAAAACTCAGCCCTTGGACCGTTCAGTTTTTGGACCCATGAAGTTGGTCTACAACAATGCGTGTGATTCATGGATGATGAAAAATGTTGGGACACCACTGACAATCTATCAAGTTGCAAATCTAGGAGGCCACGCTTTTCTTAAAGCGGCAACTCCCATTAACATTCAATCAGGCTTTGCAGTGTCAGGTATTTTGCCCTTTAAAGAAGATGTTTTTACAGAAGATGATTTTATGCCTTCAGAAATAACGAACAGGCCCATCAGCAAGGACAGTGAAAATGCCACTTTAGAAAGCAATGAACAGACAGGATCAGCATCTCCACATTGTGGTACCAGCACAGATCAAACTGCACAAGAATTTCATGAAAATCAGAAAGAGTGTAATGTTGAGAACCTTGTAGATGACTTGCAGGAAATATCAGGGAGTCTTCAACATAAAGCTACTTCTTCCTTTACTTCGCCTCATGTTTTCAGAGGACTACCAAAAGCTGGTCCGCGAAAAGATTCAAATAATATGAGGAAAAGAGGAAAAACTATGCTGGCTACTTCTACGCCAGAAATGGATCGAATTAGGGAAAGAGCGGTGATGAAAGAAAAGGCAGCAAAAGTTCCACCCAAAAAGGCAAAGAGACAGCTGCTGAAAGAACTTGATGTTGATTCAGATCCAGAAACTGACATTTCGTTTTGTGATGACACAGATTCTGATGTTTCATTTGGTGAAAAAGAGGAGTGTACGGTTAGCTTGACTGGTGTGTGTGAGGTTTTTGAAGGCCAGTGTGTGTTATGTGAATATGGAACAAAGAAGACTTGTGTTTACTATGTAGGAATTGTAAGGGGAGACATTGATGATGATGGTGATGTTGAGGTAGAGTTCTTGCGCAAGAGTGAGAAGGTTGCTGGTAAATTTGTTAAGCCTAAGGTAGAAGATGTCGCCAGTGTCTCAATTACATGTATTAAAGCACAGCTTACTAGATCTACAATCACTGGAACCACTTCTAGGACCAAAGATGGCTATGTCTTCAAAGAAAGTCTTGCAGGCATAAATGTTCGATAAAACTTTATATTAGATTAATATATCATATTAAACTTTTTTTTACTGTCGCTTAAAATAATAAAAAAAACTGCAAATATCCTTTTAATGATTATTTATTTCTTATAGCAATATGGATGAGTTGTTGCTGCTTCTTTTTAAAAAAGGTCCATTTCTCCCCACTATGGTCCATTGCTCCCCACGTGCTGGTCCATTTCACCCCAATGGTGGTCCATTTCTCCCCATGTTCATATACATTTTTGAAATGCATTTTGTAAAGAAACATATAGAAATAGATTGCTAAATGTTTTCCCCTTTTAAAATAAATGAATGTACAACATTTTAGTCATGGTTTTGTTATGTTTCGATAAAATCTGTTCCGGTGATGAGCAAATATTGAAAACTACAAAATTGCTGGTCCATTTCTCCCCAGTCTCCCCTAATGGTTTGTTTAACTTTAGTACTAACAGATTGTTTGAATGTTTTACTAACGTAGATGAATAACAATTTTGTTTCAGATATGCTAATGATTATATAAAGATTCTGATTAGTCATGTACTTTTTAAAGATAAATTTTATGATCTACAACCATTGGATAAAGTTGAAGATCTAGAAAAGACCTTTAACGATATTAGATTTAAAATAATGGTTCTATTATCAAATTCATTATTAAAAATAACTAGATTATGTATACAAAATAACTGTTCTGATATTAATAAATTAAAAGGAATTATTCCTAATATTTTAATTAATTATTTACTAGAAAGATAAATCTTTCTATTTCAATTTTTGTTATTAAAGAAAAAAATTAAAACATAGTTTTTTGTAATTCTTTTTCATAAAAACTTCCTATAATTTCTTCACCTTCTAAATCTTTTATTTTATAAGTAATAGGGTTTGTATATAAAACTTCACTAATAATAAATATTTCTGTGGTCCATTTTGGCGTGTATCCTTTTTCAAAAAACTTCTTCTTCTTTGTTATTCTAACTCTATCACCTATTTTAAACTTAGGTTTTATTTCATCTTCATAATTATCTACTCCATATAAGTTTTGTCTTACTATATTTTCATTAGATTTTTTACTAGCTTCCACAGGAGTCATTTTAATAGAATTATGATATGTGTTATTATAATCAGTAACTAATTCATCTAATATGTTATAATATTTTGTTACACTATTAGCAGTAAAATATTTATACATATTCTCTTTCATAGTTCTATTCCATCTTTCTACAACAGAACTTTTCTCTTCATTCTCTGTAGAATACATTTCAATATTATTAATTTTTAAAAGATCTTTAACATCTTTGTTATAAAATTATTTTCCCTTATCAACCCATAGTTTTTCTGGTTTTCTATTGTTTATAGAAAATATCTTCTTAAAAGCTTCAGCAACAGTTATTCCACTTTTATTTTTTAATGGAATCATCCATCCATATTTACTAAAAACATCAATAACAGCAAGAATAAATTTATATCCTTTATTTTGTTTAGAATAAAAAGACATATCAACTAAATCTGCTGCCCATATTTGATCTATTCCTTTTACAATAACTCTTCTTTTTTTAAATTTTTTAATAACTGGTTTATGTAATTCATCAGCTAGATAATTACTCCATAGAATAGATTTCTTAATCCCTTTTCCAAAAATATGTGGATTATAAATACTTCGCCAACATAGTTGCCAGATATCTTCTGAATTCATTTTAATTTATAAAAAATATATTTTTAAAAGATAACCAATCATAACACTCAACTTTTGTCCATCTGATTGAAATTTTAATATTTTATCTGAAATAACTAATGCATAAGCTTGCGTTCCTGCAGGAACACTTTTATGAAAAAATGCCTTTACTGTAATATCACTTACACTATATTTAATTTTTTCACTTTGTTTACTTACATCAAAAACAAACAATGGATATAAATCTCTATAAGTATCTTCATGAAGTACTGAAGAATCATCTTCTCTTCCATAAAATTTAGATTTAATACTTGCAGCATCTAAATATGCTTTAGAAAACTGATTTTGAGTAAAAGATAAATCATAATCTACTTTAGGATATCTTCTGCTGTTTAAAGTTACATAAATATTTTTTAAATCTAAGTTATCAAATATTGAAGTGTTCTTTTCTTGATCAGAAATTTTATCTGTTTGAAAACCCACTATAATATATCTTGGTTTTTCTGCTGAAGCTTTTGTTGACAATCTCCATGAAAATTGTTTAGTTTCTTCTACAGAATTTGAATCACATTCTCTTACTCGAAATCCAATAAGATAATTTGATTTGTTTTCTATAATTTTATATAATTTATTTCTTTGTTCATCATTAGCTCTTACATGAGGAACAAACCATGATAATTTATCTAAAGTAATTTTACCTTCTACTGTTGTATTATCTTTAAATAAAGCATCACTATCTTTCGATTTTCTTTTTAGGGTCATCTGATGTGTAAACCCCCATATCACTTTATTATAATCATCGGCAAACCCAAAGATATGTTTTAATGGAACTATACAACTAAAAAATCCTTTTGGATCAGGTTTGATAATCAAACGTTTATTTCTAATTGAGAAACCTTCATTATCTTTACTATCTGCTGCTCCAATGTTATAATCTCTATAGAACATCATATTTAAACCATAGGATTTTTGATAATGATCTGAATATGTTAACAATCCAAACATCGTAGTCGCCTGTCCGGTATAATTAATATTTTCAATTTCTGTTCCAGATAATCTATATGATATATGTTCAAACATATGCATTAAACCATTATTACAAAAAGCAATTTTATCAGTATCAGCAAATGTAGTATTATCTTTCTTTGTCACCTTTCCTTCAATAAGCAAATAACTTTCACTGATAAGAACCCATTCATCTTGATGTTGTATAACTATTCTTATGTCTCCTCCTTTATTCAAATCTGTTGATCCTGATACTGGAGTATATTCATTCACTTCATATTCTTCTATGCTTTCATCAATTGATAAGTTTTCAGCGATTTGTAAATTTTCTTCAGACATTTTATACTCTATAAATATAATATTTCTTGATCAGTAACTGGTTGAGTACTTAATCGTATCCGACTAATATAATAAAACTTATAAATTTTAATAGGAGTATATTTAATTATTTCATCTTTTCGTTTTGTTATTTGTACACCTTCTGTAATTTCTCTAAGACTATATTCGTTACCTTCTCCTTTTTCTATAACAATTCTAAAATCAAATAGGAAGACTTGGAAATATTCCTTCTCTTGGTGGTTGATGAGTATATTGTATTTGTAAACTGGGTAAGATTTCGAGTGGAGCAGGGCTTTCACTAATTATTCTTCCTTCAATTATTAATGTTGATCCTAATGGGGGTTCATCAATAATTTTCTTATCTTCCTCAAATTCAGTATTAAAATAAAGAAAACCTCCTACAGTGGCTTTACAATTAAGATAATATCGGCTGTTGTCTTTTATCAAAAATATTGGTCCTTGCAAAGTTACAGGAGTAAAACTTCCAATCATTGTTCCAGAATTAAATATTTTTAATATAGTGTGATCAGTTCCTTTAGTAGAAACAGTTATTGTGTTTAATTGAGTATCAATATCCCACTCATATTTTTTAGGTAAAGGAATCCAGTTCAATGTTGGATGATGTACAAATGTTAACGGTTTATTTTCTATCCATCCAATACTATCTAAAGGAGAACTATTAGATGGCACTTCAGCTCTATTATATACACCCTTTTGATTTAACTGGAAGCAATATAACTTATTTCCACCTTCCTCATTAAATCCTTCTACATTTTCTAAATCATCCAGATTTATAGCATAATTTCTTAGAGGTTGTATGTTTGTAGAAGGATCATCATCCATTAAACCAAATTTATCTACAGGCATTTTAATAGAGAAAAAATTATCTCTTGAAAACTTCTACCATCAGTAAGTTCTTTTAAAACATATAAGCATAAATGACCACAAATTACTGTATTAAAAGGTTGTATTTGATCAGTAGAATATTCTATATCTTCTGGTTTTTCTCGAAGATAATTAATCATTTCTAAAGGAGGTTGAATTCCAAAACGATCAAAATATAATTTATTATTATTATTTTTATACCATGCAACCCAGTGTGTTCCTTTTGTTTCATCTGTTAGATCACCATCTAAATTCATTATTCCACATTCTTTTTTTCTTGGCTTTTTAGGAAGTTCTGTTCTTGTGAAAACTCCTCTAAAATTAGGAATTTTTAACTTCTTAACAGCATCTATTAATTGAAAATTAGAAAGAGGTTCATTAGGTAAATTTATATTTCCTACTTGTATAACTGACATTTTTATGTTTATAAAATAGACAATGTCTGCAGAACTTTATTGTGTAAAATGTAAAAAGAAAACAGATACTATTGATTTAATACAAACTAAAAGTAAAAATAATAGACATATGTTAAAAGGAAAATGTGCAGTATGTGGTACTGTAAAAAATAAATTTATTAAGTCTATTCAAGGTGGTAATCTAAATAGTTTAATAAACAAACTTCCAATTGAACTTCATTTACCAGGACATAATTTTACAGGACCAGGAACTAATTTAAAGAAAAGATTAAAAGATCCTTATGGAAATCCACCAGATTTTACTCCTCAATCATGGAGTAAACCAATTAATAGAGTAGATGAAGCTGCTATGCATCATGACATTTGTTATTTACAAAACAAAGATAAGAAAACTAGAAATGAAGTTTGTGATAAAAAGATGTTACAAGATCTTAATATTTTAAATCCTAGTATCAGAGAAAGAATAGATAAAGGAATTGTTGGTAATATTATTAAAGCCAAAATAGCATTGGGAATGGGTTAAAAAGATATTATTTTTTATTATAAAAATGGAAGAACAAATTCTGAATGAAATTTCTCAAATGTTGAATGAAATTAAATATTTAATACATGAAGATAAAATTACAGAATTTAAGAAATCAGTAAAACAATTTGAGAAAAATAATAAAATTAAATTAAATATTGATATGAATATGAATGATGAAGAAAATAAGAAAGAAGTGGTAATTAATGTAATGAAAAAGATTCCGGTTGATTTAGAAAAAAGACTATTTGAAACTATTAATTATATTAGTAATGAAGAATTATATGATGAAAGAAACAAACTTGAAAAAGAAATGAAAAATATTGATATTAATTGTAATGATATTAAATGTATTGATATTAATGAAAAGGAACAAATTGTTTTTGTCTGTAAAAACATTTTAATTTATTTAGATATTAATAAGAAAAGAAATAAAAGATTTTATTATATTGTTGGTTCTTATTTTACTATTCTTAAATCAAAATTTAAAACAGAAAAAGAGTTTCTTGTTTATGCTAAAATAGAATTTAATAGACGATCGAAAACTCTGAAAGATTATATACGTTTTTATAATGCTTGTAAACAGTATGAGCCAATTTTATTTTGTAATTTAACATATAGGGAAATTATTAAAAATTATAGTGAAATTATTGAACTGTTAAATCAGGTAAATAATCAGGTGCAAGGGGTCGATAGTCGACTACTAAATTATTGTTTTATAAAATGACTTCTTTTCTAGAATATACAAAAAATTATACTTCTCCAGTTAATGAAAATATGAGAACATTAGGAAACTTTTATAAAATAGCTATGATAGATAAAGCTATGAATATGAAAATTGAAAATCCTAAAATGACTAAAAAGGATATAGCTAAAAATTTAGATGTATCTGAAAGAACTTTACAAAGATATTCTAATGATATTAATGAAATAATGTTTCAAAAGAAAAAAAGACGTATCTATTTTTGTCATTTTATCCATTTTTTAGTCAATGAAATTTCAGACTCTTCTAATAGAAGGATTTTTTATCCCACTTCCTCTTGGAAATAATTGTCCTGCTAGAAGTTTTATTTCTTGTGATTTACTTATATTAGAAGGTTTAGATGGAGGAAATATTTTATTTATAACTTTCTCACTAGCTTTATTACCTAATTCTGTTGCGGTTTTCTTACCAACATTTACAACTACTTCCTTTGCTGCATCTTGTACAACTTTCGAAGTAAGAGTAGATAACAAAGTATCAAAGAATCCTTCTCCTTTAAAATATTTTTTCCTATTTATTTTTCTTATTATTAAAGGCATTTTTAATATTTTAATTTTGATCTTTATAATATTTATCATATTGTTCTTTATCAATAATATCTCTTTGAAAAAGTTCATCTGTGATAGCATTCATCTCAGTAACAACGCTACTATTACCATCTTCTTTACTTGCTTTTAAGAGTTCAAACTTTTCTAATAATTTATCATCACTTAGATCTTCAATAGATAATTGTTTTTGAAGATATTCATCAAGTATTTCTTCTCTTATTGGTTTTATGATATTATTATATTTATTACCTTTACCTGGTTTTGCTTTTTTAGTATTTGAATCATTTTTAACCCATAAAGCCTCAGTTGTAATTAGGATTTCTTTATAAGTATTTATATCTTCTTTTGTATAATTTTCTGGTTCTTTACTGGTTAATAATTGTAACAAACCTGGAGTTCCTATGTATTTCTTCTCATCTATTATAATATCACTATTATTTTCAATTATAACCTCTTTATTTCCTATAAACGTTTTACCTTTAACATCATATAATCCAAAAGCTGTATCACCCATTTTTGATCCTTTTGTTGCTAGCGATAATGTTTGTGGAGCTTCTAATGATAACTGTTTTGGAGTTATTCTAGTAATTTCATATATTGCTTTTTGAGTAGCTGTAAAACCTTTCTCTGTAACTTCAGATGCTTTTTGTTGACTTTCTGTTATAGGAGAAAACACTTTGGAAAACTCTCTTTTCATTTCAATATCTCCAAGTCTTTCACTAATATTATTCAATTGAATATTTCTTTTTGTTTTTAAATACTCATTAAACATTTGTTCTCTTTTTATAGGATCTGTAAAATTTAAGAAAGACATTTTTACTACGTAAAAAAACACTGTTTATTTTTTAATATCAATTCTAATTTTCAAATATTTTATTTATATTTATGATCAAATAATAGTTTAGCTATTTCCATATTATTCCGTCTACAATCAAATTCCATTTCAATATTATTCCGTCTACAAACACTATATAATAGATTTAATCCATCTTGTCTATTAATATCAATTTCAATATCTTTATGATCTAATAATAGTTTAACTATTTCAATATTATTATGTTCACAAGCAATATCTAATAGAGACAACAGTCTATATCTTGGATTATTAATATCAATATCTTTTTGATCTAATAATAGTTTAACTATTTCAATATTATTATGTTCACAAGCAATATCTAATATTTTATTGATAATAATTTGAAAGGATTTTTGTTCATTCATTTTTAATAATTAAATGTTAAATATATATTTATACTTATTTCTATTTTTTTGATTCTTCTAAAAAAGTTTTTATTTTATTTATTAAATCCTGTTTTTCATTTGTATGATTATTAAGATTTTTTGTGGTAGTTATGCGATGATGATGTTTTATTGCTTCTTTCATATCTCTAAATTTAGTTTCTTCTTCTAAAATTAATTTAAATTCTTCTTCAGATATTTTTCCATCTTCAAGTGATTTAGAAATATGATTATGAATTGTATTAATTTTTGCTTCAGATAAAATTAATATCTGTCTATGTTTATCAGCTTTTTGTTGTAATTTTTTATTTATAAATTTTAAAATAATACTTCCTGTTCCTAACCCTAATGCAACAATTTCCATTCCTAAAACTATTGGTGCAGCAACAATTGTTGTTAATAATCCAACACCTGTAACCCCAAGACCTATTGAAGCAGTGGTTAAAATTGTATCAGTAGCATTTGTAGCAGATAATACTGTTTTATATTTTTTCAATGTCTTTCTTCTATCTTCTTTATTTTTTTCAAAATCGTTTTGTATATCTAATATTTTTTGAATTCTATAACTGTTAGCTTCTATCAAATTTTCTGGAGGAGCTGTTGGAATTGGCGGGTAAATTCTTTTCTCCATTTTTTAATAAATTAAAATAAAACATTAAGTAATGGTATATTTTTAACTAAATCACCTAGAAATCCATTACCATTGTATATATTACCTTCTCTTGCTAAATATAAACCATCACCATAAGATTCTAATCCACTTCCTTTTATATGTGGTAAATAAAGATCTTTTCCATAAGATTCTATTTTACAGACACATCCTCCTCTACTTAACTACAAACCATTTCCTATTAATTTTTGAACTCCACTAGAAGCTAATCCTGTTAATGCACCAATACCTAACGATTTTGCTATAGCAGGAACAGCTGTTCTTAATAATGGTAATACCATAGCAGCCAGTGCAGGAAGAAATCCTCCTTCAATCTTCATATTATATTTAATTTGTTTGCTACTCAGAGTAATATCAGCTCCTTTATTTTGAGAAAGTGCTTTATCTAATTTATTTATTTGTCTTTGTGTTAATGCTAATACATCATTACCTATTTCTGTAATTCTAATAGTAACCGGTGTTTTATCTTTCAAAGCTTTTTGTATTTTATCTTTTTGATTGTCAGTAATATTTACTTTTACTTCTTGGTAAGCCATTTTTTATGAGTGAAAATTAGATCTCTCTTAAATGAAAAACTAACGTTATAGTTTCTCCCCGTAAGTTTAAAATATCATTATTTTGATCTGTAATTGTTATCTTGAAATCTTTTATAGTTTTATTAGAAACAGGAAGATATATTGGATTTGCTGGTTCCTTAATTATTGTATATCCAGGAGATACATAAGGAAAGAAACTATAAATTACGGGATAAGTTTGACCATTAACAATACTCCCTGTGATTATATTCAAATGAACTAAAATACTGTTAACACTAAGAATATTTATAATATGTTCTGATTCATGAGTACCTGCACTGTACTCCTTAGAATTAAAACCAAGTAAACTAGCTAGTGTATTTTTCCTTCTAAAACTTACTTTATAATTGGGTTTAATAGTTAAAATAGGTTTTAAAGTATTATTATTTGGGGTTATTGTTATTGGAGGATTTTCAGTATCTCCTATAAATTTTTGGATGGATGCATTTAAAGCTTTTATTTCATAAGCACCTTCTGGTATTAATATTCTCAACCATGTTTTACCATTGTCTTTTGAATATTCGAATAAATTGTTATCTTTACTAATATTAGGAAAAGAATAATATGTCTCTAAAATAATTAATGCAATCTCATAATGTTTATCTCTATCTAGTTCTAACGGAGGATCAAATATAGTATTAAAGTCTGTTTTATTATCGGATACAATGATTTGAGTAGACCATTTATGTCTGGTATTTTTTTCTATTTTATTTAAAATTTCTTCCATTTTAAGAGATAAAGATTATAGTTCTCTGAAAATATCCTCTGGAAAATAAAAGTTATCTAATTTATCTCTATATTTTCCATTGTATTTATCACTAGAATTATCTATAACTAAGAATCCATATGGTTTTTCCCAGCAGATTTTACACAATTTTCTAAATTCTTCTAGTGACATATCAGTGCTCACATGATCGTTGTAAATATGATTAAGATGTTTTGCATCTTGTTTGAATAAACATATGAAATTAGCATTTTCTCTGACAGTTTGTCTTGGTAATTTGAAATAATTTTGAGCTAAATAGAAACAATCTACATTACTGTGTCTACCCCTGACATAATAATCTTCACACTTATTTTGTTTCTCTAATAAAAGATCACCAAATATCATTAGGTTTTTATCTGTGGATTTGAGATCTTTTGGATCTGGAATGTCGTTAGCATTTTCATAAAAACAACATTTTATGGGGGTTTTGGAGGAAGCAGATTGTTTTCCAGCTTCTTGCAATAATTGATGTGGTGATACACCTTTACCTATTATATAATCTTTATTTTTAAATACTTGATGTAAAATTTCTTTCGGTAATCTTTGTTCAAATCCTGTTTTAATTATTTTATATTCTGGCTAAAAAAGAGATTTTCCAAACACTTGAAGATTGTCATAATCTAAGAAATCCTTTAGAAAAAGATTTAAAAGTAAATTAGTTTTTCCACAACCTGATTTAGCAACAATTAAACCCCTTATACTTCTTGGAAGTAGATAATTATTATTTCTGTTAGATGTGTTTTCATTCCATGAGAATTTTTCAATACTCATTTTTAATTATTTTAATTTGAGAACTGCTGATTTTTTTATAATATTGAGAATCACTGTTTTTTTATATTTTGAGAATCACTGTTGTTTTATATTTTGAGAATCATTGATTTTTTATAATTTGAGAATCACTGTTTTTTATATTTTGAGAATCACTTTTTTAATATATTTTGAGAATCACTGTTTTTTTATAATTTGAGAATCACTGTTTTTTTGTAAGTTGAGAATCATTGATTTTTTATAATTTGAGAATCACTGTTTTTTTATAATTTGAGAATCATTGATTTTTTATAATTTGAGAATCACTGTTTTTTTATAATTTGAGAATCACTGTTTTTTTATAATTTGAGAATCATTGATTTTTTATAATTTGAGAATCACTTTTTTTATAATTTGAGAATCACTGTTTTTTTAATATTTTAATATGAGACTATTTTAAATTATTTCTGACAATCAGTTTGAGAACCTATGAGTTTGTTAAACAGGTTTTTTTTAATTTTCCATTGATCTTTTTAAATAAAAAAAGTGCAAAATGTCTGTTCCTGTCCACCGTGTTTCAAACTCACTCTCTTAGTATGTCGGTTACCCGAGTACTTTTAAGTGCACCACTCCGACATACATTGAGAGTTGAGTAGGTGTGGAAGCAGGTTCTCTATAGAGATCAGATTGAACCCCATGATGGGATCTCACCGAAACAAAATGTGAGAAGCCCTAGAGGTAACCTAATCCGCATCTCTCACATGGTATAATCATGAAGCACCCGGGTAAAGTGCACACTTCATGAGATATACCACTGTGATGATGGAACGAGGCCCACTAAAAACCACACACGACGGACAGTCACAGACACAGAATTAATACAGATCCACATAACTTATATGGTGATGATAAAGCAATCGTTATTTTAAGTGGTTTTGTAAATATAGGTAAACTTACTTTGAATCTCCACCAAAAATAATTCCTATACATTAAATAGCTTGTTCGTAAGTAAAAAATGTGTGTAATAGTTGATATAATATTTTTATTGCATTGAATTATTTTTAATTAGTCGCATGGTATTGTTTTAGAGTGTTTTGGTTCGAATGTTTAAAAAAATCTATTATTTCCCTTTGTATTAGTAAGGGAAACAACAATTTAAAAGATAATTAATTTTGGTTGTTTCCCTTTAACTACTAAAATCAACAATTAAAACGAGAAATAATTTTGGTTGTGAGATATATTATTATTATATCAGTATTTCAAATTTCTTTTTACCAAAATCATTTCGGGAATTTCCTATTGTGTTTGGTGGAGTTTCCCTATTATTATATTACAAGATATCAGAATTTTTAATTTTTTGAAAACGTGATGGATTCCATAAATATGTACTTTTCTAATATACCTTTTTTATTTTATTATTTTTCTTCAAAAACCGAAAAGTGAGGTTGTGGGAACAAATAAAAAAAATAAAAAATCATCATTAGTAGTAGTGATAACTACTACCTCAGGCAAGTCCATTTATAAAAAAATGCCTGTTTTCTTCAAAAACCGAACGAAAGTGAGGTTTTGAAAAAAAAAAATTTTTTTAATAAAATGGAGTGGCCTGAGACAGTAGTTATCAATACTTCTTTTCATTACATTGTTGGATCAACAAATTAGCATTTATTAGTAATGACAATAATTCAGAAATGGAATTCAATGTGCTCCTGTGGCAAGGTATCTCCATGATCTAGACTTCGTTAATGATATTGCCCTCCGTTGATGACACTGCCTTCCCGTCTCACACATGAAATCAGATGCAGGATAAACTAGCAATTTTGAATGGCAGGTCACAACAATTAGGTTTAAAAATTCATTAGGAAAAGACAATAAACGAATAAATCAAGGAAATGATAACCTGAATTATCTTGGTGAAACAGACTTCAAGAGATGGAATCATACACCTGCTTGTGTAGCAGAAAGGATGGAATGGATAAAGATATCAGAATAAGAGTGCTAGAGGAGTTGTCATAAGACTAGGAAATGTGTGGAAGTCAACCGACATTAAACCTAGCATCAAACTTAGAATATTCAGCTCCAAAATTAATCATTACTTGTACTTCTGTATGAATGAGAAACGTAGAGAACAACTAAAACTATTACAAACACACTGTGAACATTCACTAATTGGTGCCTGCACAAAATATAAGCAATAAAATGACATGAGAGAAAAGGACGTACAGAAATATGTTGGCATTCGTACCCACTCCTCGCGGGGTCCTAAGTCCTCAAGTAAACACACCTGTTAAAGATTGTCTTAGGCATGACCCACCAACGAATTTCTTCTTTTTTAACCTGCTGCCCTTTACCTTTTTAATTTCACTGTGCAGTGGATGTTGTGTGTTTGTGTTGACCTCCGAGGTAGGCATGTGCTCTGCAAAATTGTATTCTGTCCTCAATGGTTGGAAAATCAAGAAGGTAGCGCATCGCCATGCAAACTGTATCTCTTGTACATCCAAGAATAATACGCATAGCTTGGTTTTGTATCCTTTCCATCTGCATACTGCTGATAGTCAGGATCGCCATCGCATACTCCAAAACAGAAAAGACCAGAACCTCGTAAAGGAGACATAGATGGTGCTGCTCACAGTTTGCCACCGCCGTCACCCGCATCGCAGCCAAACCCCGCTTAGCCGTTGCTATCACCCGGTCTATGTGCTCATGATAAGCAAGTCTTCGATCAAAACGTATCCCCAGGTAGTTCATTGCCTGCGTTCTTTCCACCATCTCTGAACCTAGATTTACAGTTTGCGTTGGAGTGTTGGCAATGTGGTTATTCAAAGAGAACCATATCACTGCTGGCTTCGTTGCTTTGAACATTGCCCCAGATTCCACACACCGAGTGCTTATGCGATTTAGTTCTGTTTGTAGATCCACAGCAACTTGATCTAAACAGTAATTTTTGGGAGTTGTCTGGGATGAAAAGGTGACAAAAAAAAAGGGAACTGATCACACAACTCATATGATGTGGCCTAGAAAATGTTAAAGACTAACATTTGACACCCAGTGGCAATATCAGCTACAAGATGACCTTTGGTAAAGCAGTCTACTTGGTCTTCTTGGTCACTCCATTGATAATATCGTGTTCTTGCTGCCTTCTAAGATTAATTTTTACATTAAACCATCATCATTAAGTGCCCCGTTGACTGGCCTCGGTGATCATGTTTCTCATTATCTTGCGATCTCCTACACAATAAATCACTTCGTGGGCTGACTCCTGTCTGTGCCAAGATGAAACTCTGTCACGAATCTTCTCTTGCTATCTTCCTCTATCTCTCATTCCATGGGAATGGACAAGAAGAAACTGAGAGGCCAATACATAAATGCACACTCTCGTGCCATACACAAACAATCAACATGAAACCGGTGGTAAAGCTATCTCTTCTCAGTTAATGTGGCTATAGGATTATTCTCAGAATTGTCCGGGAAGGACATTTAGTGAGAAGGGGAACTGTTCACTTCACCAAATTATCATACCTTCATCATGTGCTATGCTGGTACGTGTGGGCGGCCATGGCTCACCATCTTGCACAATCATTAGTCTCGGCTCAGGTCTGTGTTTTTGTCGTGATTTTGCATGTGGTCAAGCCATCTAGATCTTTATCCCTGTCTACCACTTGCTGTTTTCTCATATATTTTACCAGTTGTCACTCAGTTTTCACATTTATTTCCAAAATTACACCAACGTCTAGAATATGTGAAGATCTAGTATTTCACACTCCAGCAAAACCTGCTGCCATGCGACTAATTTACTCTATACATAATCAATTCCATATGTTGTATCACCAGCATCCTGTTGTGTTTTTTATGTAATGGTTATATTGCTAGATATCATTGTTTGTGTTCTTATAGTTTGGCTTCCAACAAGTCTAGGCATGTGTTAAGAGAAGGGAAGTATAGGAGTAAACACTGTGGTAACTGGACAGACAGATCTGCAGTAGAAGTTACAAGGGCAGACCAAGAGAAATGATGCTGGCCAAATGGAGAAATGACGGATGAATAACCTCAATAGAATTGATCCAGAAATCCAGAACACCAGCGACCGATACATGTGTAGATGCTTAAATGCTTGAGGCTATTGGTAGGGCACATGATGATGATAAAGACTTTGATTGACATTTTGAATTGTATATGTTTCTTTCATGTCTTGGGCTCTCTATTTATATATTAGATTGATTTGATCCTAACCCACTTACATATGAATGTAATCAGTTGATTGTTTGGATTGGCTAGTTGTTTTACGGATCCTGTGGAGTTAGTCAACAGATTATCCTTATTGCACATCGAACCATTCAGTCCATAAGAGCTCTGACCCTCTCCTCAGTAAATAGCGCAGCGTGTAGCGGCTCACGACCTCCAGAGTTGTAAATCCTAAGTATAATGCTTTGGCATTCAGGTCATATGATCGCTGAACGAATGTGCGTCTACCAGAGTGAGGCTAGCGTGCAGACTTTGTCTCCTGACCTGGTACCACAGTACCATCTCCGCAGGGGCTGCTGCAGAGCTCTCATTCCCTTCTCCAAGCTCACCAATAAGCAGGGTGTGGAGAGAGGCATGTTAAGATATAGCCAGGTCATGGTTCAGTACAGTTCACAGCCTGGCTTATATAGCACTTGAGCTGGTCATTCTCAACAGACTCCACGCCTACATCCAGAGAGAATGTGATCCATAAACAAAGCTTTACGCTGGCAGAGAACATATTTATCAAAACAGAAAACACTGCTCCATCATGATGTAGAAAACACAAGTTAAGAAACATCTTACAATGAAATAATATGAAAGTTTCCGGGAAGGTAACCCAGTCAACAAATACCTGAAGAAGTCTGATGTGTCAGCCAAAAGGTACAAATATAGCAGTTTTGCTGTAAACAAAGCACAGCACAATTACGCCTAAAACAACATTCCGGACGAACACAGAAGAAGAAGATATGCTAGTTTTTCCACTAGAGTGTTACTGTAATCTATTTAACATGCATCATAATTATGTTCTTATTAATACAGCATGTCAGCCAAAATATTAATGATTCCTCTATTCAATATATATGGTATATTATATAACTCTGCAGCACTCGCCTGATGAGGGGCAGCGAAATATATCAAGCAAACAAACTGTACAACCTTTTGTTTGTGGCTTCTGTGCTTACAATAATGCAGTATTAATACCCTGTGTATGCACTCTTCACAACGACATCATCATGTATCAGACACTGTAAGGGACACCGCTCTCATCCCGCCTTGCCTAAAAGCCTCAATTTCTGGTATTTTCTCCCATCTCATGTCCAAGATGTCTGCAATATCTTGTGTCCATCTTCGTGCAGGTTGGCCCTGCCTCTCCTTTCAGGAGCTATGTCTCCCATCACTGTTCCTTCACGGCCACTGTGATATTTAAGATGACCGCAGTATTTAAGTCTCAGAGAAATGATACTTTATTTAGCCTGTTTTCTTGATGTTCATATCCTGTATAGTTAGCTGCATATCATTCCTAGCACGTCACAGTCAACGCCAGCATTTTTTGGCTATTTATGATTTCTTGGCAAGTTTACGTTCAGCAGTTTGCCACTGCTTTCTGAACGACCGGCACTCATACCTTTCTACGAAAACCAACACAAGATGTTCTGCTTCCAAATTGCCTGCAGCTGTGTTTCGAACGCGGTATACAGAATGGCAATTTGTATTTGTAACCCTTCACTATGTTCTTGAAACTTTCAGTACGTGTCTTCCCGTTGTTCCGTGACATTTTAAGCAATTGTTACGCAACATCTCAGCTAAACACCCAAAATTGTCTTATCCAGTGATGGTGAAATGGCCCAGGACTCACAACCTTACATTGAATTGTGATAACACCAGACACAGTTTGACAATGACACGTGAGAACAAGCTGAGCTCCTACGAGTTTCAAACAATACTAAATTTGCTGATGATGATTGTTTACCTCATCAGTCTATCTCAGCCTCATGACTGTCAGCAAATTTGCTTCACGCATAGTCAATTTCTACTTGTTTCTTTCTATATCGACTTTGTTCTCAACATTAATGTTTAACTATACAGACAGACAGGGAAGGGTGGGTGAGTAGACGGATGGGTGGGTTTATGGATGGATGGGTGAGTGAATGGGTGGGTGGTTGGATAGATACATGGATGGATAGATAGATATCTTTCTACTTTTTTCAGATCCTTTTACACATATTTTGTACATGATACTAGTCTCATATTTGTATAGACCAATCAGCACGTGACGAGTCACCATTAGACCAATCAACACATAACGAGTCACCATTAGACCAATCAGCACGTGACAAGTCACCATTAGACCAATCAGCACATGACGAGTCACCATTAGACCAATCAACACATAACGAGTCACCATTAGACCAATCAGCACGTGACAAGTCACCATTAGACCAATCAGCACGAGTCGAGTCACCATTAGACCAATCAACACATAGCGAGTCACCATTAGACCAATCAGCACGTGACAAGTCACCATTAGACCAATCAGCACGTGACGAGTCATCATTAGACCAATCAGCACTTGACGAGTCACCATTAGACCAATCAGCGCGTGACGAGTCACTATTACTTCGCCGGACATTTTCTGGCACCCATGTTTAAGCTGGGCCGGTCCGGGATCAAGATAAAAAATCTGCCTCACGGAGAATGTGATCACAGTGCGCTGCCATGGCTCCCACCAACGTTGCACATCAACCTTGATTATTGCTTCTGAAAGCACGCTGACCACTCAATTATATGTAAGTATTATGTATATGTGTATATATATATATATATATATATATATATATATATATATATATATATATATATATATATATATATATATATATATATATATATATATATATATATATACTAGCTGCCCGGCCCGGCTTCGCCCAGGCTCTGGCGGGGATCTATCTATCTATCTATGTATCTGTCTTTCTGCTTGTCTGTCTGTCTGTCTGTCTGTCTTACCCGTCCCGGTTTCGCCCAGCCCCTGGCGGGGAGCGTCTCATTAAATTCATATAAGTAGTCATTATACATTCAAATACATTCTCTAAGCGTACAGAGTATGCGTTCGGCCCCTGGGCCCTCGCAGCTAATTTATTGGTTGCAGCTAGAAAATTTCATTTAATGTTAGGATTATTTAGTTTTTTAAATGTTGACGTATAATTTTTAAGTTATGGTCGAACACCAAATTTGATGTCTAATGTAGTGCTTTTTGATAAACAATATTTTTTGTTTTTCTGTCTGGTGCGTACACAAATAAATCCGAAGGTTTTCCAACGAGTGAGCAAGCCACATATAGCTGTCCATGTGTGAAGCACGGATTTTCCAAATTTAGTCCACACACTTGTAGCGATTGCCCCTGTGCTTTGTTGATCGCTATGGCGATTGCAAGTCGCACCGGAAACTGCAGGCGTTTGAATTCGAATGGCATGTCTGTTGGAATCATTGGGATGCGAGGCAAAAGTACATCAAAGGATAGGCTTCTTCTTTTTTTAGACAAAAAAAAAACAGCAGCCTGCATTTTAACAGGCGTGCTGCGTGTAAGGTATGCATAAGGTATGCACACCCACAACATTGAATGAAAAATGTGATGTTGACACACACGCGGCCAACTTTTTTTTAAAAACAAAAACAAAATCAAGAATATACCCATTTAATTGTGTACTGACCAACTCTCTGCCAAGCGAACGGAAAATAAATCCATTATTTTAATGAACACTGGTTTTAAAAACATAAAAAGATGTGTTAGAAAATTTTCACTATTTAAATAGATGCATTACTTTTATAAAAATTATGAAAATGCCTTAAAGATTATATCATTATTTATTATAACTCATATGCCTGTAAATAACTATAGACAAAAAGTTTATAAATCTTTGAAAACAATGCAACAATCTATCTATGTATCTATGTATCTATCTATCTATCTATCTATCTATCTATCTATCTATCTATCTATCTATCTATCTATCTATCTGTATATCTATCTATCTATCTATCCATCTATCCATCTATCTATCTATGTATGTTCGGCCCGTTCCCGTTAAAAATATAGATAGAATAGAAGAATAGATAGAACATATGTTTGGAACAGAGCTATCTAAAGTAAACTTGGCTCCCGTTCCCGACTATCTGTCTGTCTGTCAGTCTGTCTATCTGTCTATATATATATATTGTCACATGCCTGTGGTCAGTGGCATTAAGGTGAGTGGCCGTACACTATAAACAGTTCACGAGATAAAATAGGGCGGATAATAAGTCCCCCAGAGGGGGGAAATGAGAAGACAGTGATTGAAGGGGGAGCTGAGAAGAGGTCAGCTGGCTAGAATAATTGGGAGGCAGACAGTTGGAGCAGTGAGGTTGTGTGTTATGTGGGAGGCAATGTGGGGGATAGAATTGTTGAAAAGAGAGGGACAAAGATTGACGGGGAGCAGTTAATGTTTGAACTCCGAGCTGAGAGGGAGTTGAGTCTAGACCGGACCAGGAGAAGGTCGTGGTCTGAGAAAGTGAAGAATTGTGACGGAGTTCGGAAGATAACTCCGCACTGTGGGTTCCAGGGATAGTGAGTGGAATTCGAGACCCAGAGTGGGTTACTTTGAGTCGGGCCTAGAGAGAGGCTAGTATACCTGTCGTGTGGGACGAGATTTTAGTAGCCGTAAGAGGCAGTGTTATTCGAAGTGTTCCATTGGGATGGAGATATATTCTTAGAGAATTATTGTTCCTGGATTTATATGCTACATGTGTCTGTGTTAATTCAGAATTAAAGGAATATTATGTGCGCAAAGTAACGCTTGTTCACTGACTGGTGTTTGGTTGTGATGCATCTTGGTTAATCTGTTGTTCAACATCACATTTTACAAGGACATACCCTAGACACAACCATAGCCACTCTATCTGTCACTTAGTCAACATTCACTTTGTGTCAGAGTAGATTTCTGGGAGGCTTCGTCCGATCAAGAACAATATAGACATTGTTGTCATTCCGTTTATCTGTGAACTCGTCGATTAGAGAGAATACTAACATCAGAGACATTAGTCAGATGCCCAATTACAACAACAATGATGAGGGCTCTCCTGTCAAGAATAAACACCATTTACAGTAGACAAAGCATTTCAAAAGTGTCGGAGAATTAATACAGAGTCCACGAGAAACCAGGTAAAAATATCATTTCTCACTCGGAGTGGGGAGAGTAGACGGGGAAAGGGTGTCCACGATATCAACACTGGGGTTTCTCCTGTGCGGAAACTGGCTAGCAGAGAGTTCACGAAAGGCCACCACAGAAACAGCCAGCGCGCGGCAAATACACGACAGACAGTTCAAGTGGACAGGATTGCTGTCGGAGATAAAGACAAAATTAGAAACCAAAGATAACAGAAAGTGAGCAATTTCGTTGGGAAATCCTGGGCGTGGGGAGACATCTTGTGTGTGTGTTGAGGACAAAGCACAGTGTGGTTGCAGGGCGATAGGTTAAGAATTCACCACAGGTAAAACGACGGGTGAGGACGGTGGAAATTGTGAGTCTCCACGGACAAATTGGGTTGACAAGAGGGTCAGTGCTGTTTACGAGGACACTGAAGTATTTGTGGATAACGGACAATTTCCGGACATTACTTTGTTCGCAGTCAGTGAAGATTGTAATTGTAGTACACTGAGGTACTAACTGAGATGACCTTGTGCGTCAAGGCCGAGAACCAGGGAATTTGACGGAAAAATTTCCACTGAGAATAACACGTTGTTTTTGGTACGGAAACTAGGATTTACGTTTAACGTCTTTGTGTGTGTGTGTGTCATCATCGGGAAATCCAAAACAGTAATTCAGGTGCCGTCTTCGCAAGAAAGAGCGCATTTCTTCACCAAAAAAGACTTCCAAACCGGATTTAAAGCGCGTGATCATATTCTGCCATTCGTTGATTTAACCTGGTCAGCAACAGTGAAACCAAACCATCACTTCAAAGCGACAGTGACTACGCAAATAAACATTCATTGATTTTAAAGGTATTTTCGGCTCCCCAAAACGCAACGAAAACCCTATATTTCTGGCAACACAAGAGCGTTCACATACATTATACAATCACAGGCCAACTCTACAGGGAGGGTTACCAAAACGTTACGGACTGTGAAGACACAAGGCGTTGGGATAATTACCATCATCTTAAACTTTTACGACAGTCGAAAATCGTGTCACCACGTCAACAAAAAGTGACAACGCATCAGAACATTAATTCATTGTGGGAATCTAACGTCGTAATCTTTTCAAAACAGTAACGGACAGACATTTCCAGGCGATTTTCGGACACTATTAAAAACAAATTAAGGACTTTTGTAAGATTCTACCATCGCATTGGTGTCGGCAATCCTTGTTTGCTTCTGTTGTTCTCATCGTCCTAAGTATTGTTGTTGTACGTTACGTAATTATTTGTATGTGGTCCAGTGGTCGTAATAAGTAGGACATTGTTGCATTGTTTCTCGAAATGCTGGAGACAAAGCAAAGGTGAAGTTTCTAGGTGCACATTGTATGTTGTTGAGAGACAGCTGACGAGTCAGTTTGTTTTGTGCTATGGCATTGGGTCGTCTCGACATTATACACGGTGTCCAAGTGTCTATCGTCAGATCTATGTACATTATTCATTTTATATTTGTTCTTTTTACTGTTCTTTCTTTACTGTTACATATGATATTTGATTTCTTTGGATATATGGTATTGTTGTAATTCTTATGTTAATACAGCTTCTATCTAGATGGTATCTGTCAGTTTATATTATGCGCACAGTATGGTCTTTCATGGGCATGTTTATGTCAGTGGTTTTTATTTCTATGTAATCATCCGTCTGCGTTTCACCGGCCTATGCGTCTAGCGTTTATTAGTTGGCACTTAGTGTGTATCATTCATTTGTGTATGTATATGTATGTCTTAAAACTATTTCCAGGAATTGTTCTACAGTTGTTTGATATATATATATATATATATATATATATATATATATATATATATATATATATATATATATATATATATATATATATATATATATATATATATATATATATATATACACACGAGGGAGTATAGTTAATATTCCCCCCTCACTACCTAGTGCTTATAGAGTGACTGGGTGAGTACAGAGTGATATTTTAGCACTACGAATTTACGTACACAGGGAGTTGTGGTGTACTTAGGGAAGTGACACAAAGACTAACAGCAGAGTCTGTACATTTATAGTTGGCTGATTGACAGCAACGTGTCCACAAGTACAAGATGCCTACTTTAATGGACTATATTGAAGCAGGTGAACGAATAGGCCTGAAAGGTAAAGAGTTACAGGAGTATGCAGAAGCAAAAGAACAAAAACAGACGGAAAGAGAGGAGAGGCATAATGAACGCGAGACAAAGCGTCTACAGGAAGAGAAAGAGACACAAGTAAAGTTAGCTGAAAAGGAAAACAAGCGTTTACAGGAAATTGAGAAAGAGAAGATCAAGTGTCAGATGCAAACTGAAATCGAGTTAAAAATATTAGAACTATCTTCGAAGGGTCACAGTGAGGAAAGCAGAAGACCTTCGCAGTCGTCACAGAGACTAAAACTGCCATACTTTACGGACCGAGACAACCTTGAATCTTATCTTGACAGATATCAGGCATCAGCGAAAGTGTTAAGCATCCCAGAAGAACAGTATGCTATTAGACTAGGTGAGCTTCTAACGGGAAAGGCACTAGATACTATGTTTAATTTACCTGTAGATGAAAGAAATAATTATACGATTCTGCGTCAACGTTTGCTTACAAAGTTCCAACTAACTGAGCATGGATATAGAACAAAGTTTAGAAAATTAGTGCCAGAGACAAATCAAGATTTCACAGATTTTGTTAACACAGTAAAGAATACATTTAATAAGTGGAGGGAGCTGGCAGAGGTAGGAAAAGATTTTAATAAATTAGTGGATTTAATGCTGAGAGACAAGGTGTTATCATCGTGCAATACTAATTTAGTGGCTTTCTTCGAAGAACGTAAGCCAAAGGACATAGACACAATGTCTCAGTTAGGGCAAAATTACATGACTGCACATCCCAATAGGTCGATAGGCAGACAAATTGATGAGGAAATAGTCTGTGCAGCGTATACGAAACAGGACCAGAATCCAGTTATTAGACCAAGATCAAAAAGTGTAGATTTAACACAAAGATATGAGGAACAAGAACCTAAAGACAATGGTTCCCGTGGCAACTATTTTGGCAGAGCAGGACGGTACCCATACAAAAGGGGGAATTTTCAGAGACGGCCAAATAGTTATGCCGGATGTTGGAATTGTGGGAGCTGGAGACACAAAATGGCAGATTGCGATGCACAACCATCAGATGGACCATCGAACAACAGTAAAAGGGAGATCACTTGTTTCAAATGTGGAAAGAAGGGGCATCTCAGTCATCAATGTAGGATGAGAGAAACAGAGCACTCAAATGCAGCGCAAGTAATTGAGACGCTGAACAATGAAGATTGTAGTGGGTGCAAACCTCTTTTTGAAAAAGACGGTCATCCAGTCTTAATATGTGGTCATACAGTGAAAGCAGGGACAGCAGTCCATGAAGGAGGAAGTCTGAAGATGCATCATGGGTTTGTTAATGATAGGCCAGCGTTAACAATTAGGGACTCCGGATGTACGTCCATCGGGGTGAGAAAGAGTTTAGTGCAACACTCGGATTATACAGGGGAAAAGATTAGATCCATAACATTTAATGGGACAGTAGAATACTACCCAATAGCCGTGATAACAGTAAAAACACCATACATAACAGGAAGAGTGACAGCATGTGTTTTAGACTCACCAGTGGCAGATCTCATCATAGGAAATGTTATAGGAGTTAAAGAGTGTACAGAAGAGGAAGTAGTTTATTGGGACCAAAAATATAGTGTAAGCAGTAATGAGGTAGTTACCACAAGAGAACCTAAATTAGAGAGTATAGCTGAGGTAGAAGAGGCACTTGAAGTAGACACAGCAACTCAGGACAAGGATAGTACAGTTGAGCAGATGAGAATGGATCCCAAATATAGTGCTAGTGGTTCCCAGAGACAAGATACTACTCTGAACAAATGTTCCCAAGGGTGTAGGAGAGTAGAACATAGGCAGTCAAAGAAAGGTAGATGGTGCTTCGAGAGGAAGAACAATGTTCTCACTCGCCGCTTTTCAGATAGTGGAACTGCACGTGGGCAAGTAGCAGTACCTTTAGCACACAGAGACCGATATACTAGAACAGCACAGGATAGTGCATGTGCAGGGCACATAGGCATAAGGCGTATGCAGCAGAAAGCAAGGTGCCAGATATATGGGCCAAGATTGAATAAAGAGTTCAGACTAAACAGAGACTCAAGGGTAACGGTGCAATATGCAGATAGGAAAGTTGAGTCAGGTCAAAAGAGTGTTCGCGACATTACTGACCCAGGACTAGGGATAGCAAACAGATGTTGTAACTGTAGAGGTACCATGAGTCATGGGTACATGAAAGGTAGACACAGCATCGACAGGAATCAGAGGTGGGTTGATGCAAGAAAAGAACCACCTGATATATGGTCAGTACACAAATAGCTTGTGTCTTCTTAAAGATATTAATAGACCTGTGGGTACATAAGTATAATGCTTTTCTATGATGTATTATTATTATATGATGTATTAGTTCATGCATTGGTACACAAGATACAAAGATGGTTGTATTTATGTGTGGGGAATATGGGAGTATACTATGAGCATTTGATGTATTATTTAGGGTGGTAGCTAGAGTAAGTTGGATTTAAACTTACGACTACCCAGGCAATGTGTCTGGGTCAAATATTTAATAAGTTTTAGTCTCCCAACATTTGAAAACGATGTTTTCTTTTGAGGGTGGGGTAGTGTCACATGCCTGTGGTCAGTGGCATTAAGGTGAGTGGCCGTACAATATAAACAGTTCACGAGATAAAATAGGGCGGATAATAAGTCCCCCAGAGGGGGGAAATGAGAAGACAGTGATTGAAGGGGGAGCTGAGAAGAGGTCAGCTGGCTAGAATAATTGGGAGGCAGACAGTTGGAGCAGTGAGGTTGTGTGTTATGTGGGAGGCAATGTGGGGGATAGAAATGTTGAAAAGAGAGGGACAAAGATTGACGGGGAGCAGTTAATGTTTGAACTCCGAGCTGAGAGGGAGTTGAGTCTAGACCGGACCAGGAGAAGGTCGTGGTCTGAGAAAGTGAAGAATTGTGACGGAGTTCGGAAGATAACTCCGCACTGTGGGTTCCAGGGATAGTGAGTGGAATTCGAGACCCAGAGTGGGTTACTTTGAGTCGGGCCTAGAGAGAGGCTAGTATACCTGTCGTGTGGGACGAGATTTTAGTAGCCGTAAGAGGCAGTGTTATTCGAAGTGTTCCATTGGGATGGAGATATATTCTTAGAGAATTATTGTTCCTGGATTTATATGCTACATGTGTCTGTGTTAATTCAGAATTAAAGGAATATTATGTGCGCAAATTAACGTTTGTTCACTGACTGGTGTTTGGTTGTGATGCATCTTGGTTAATCTGTTGTTCAACATCACATTTTACAAGGACATACCCTAGACACAACCATAGCCACTCTATCTGTCACTTAGTCAACATTCACTTTGTGTCAGAGTAGATTTCTGGGAGGCTTCGTCCGATCAAGAACAATATAGACATTGTTGTCATTCCGTTTATCTGTGAACTCGTCGATTAGAGAGAATACTAACATCAGAGACATTAGTCGGATGCCCAATTACAACAACAATGATGAGGGCTCTCCTGTCAAGAATAAACACCATTTACAGTAGACAAAGCATTTCAAAAGTGTCGGAGAATTAATACAGAGTCCACGAGAAACCAGGTAAAAATATCATTTCTCACTCGGAGTGGGGAGAGTAGACGGGGAAAGGGTGTCCACAATATCAACACTGGGGTTTCTCCTGTGCGGAAACTGGCTAGCAGAGAGTTCACGAAAGGCCACCACAGAAACAGCCAGCGCGCGGCAAATACACGACAGACAGTTCAAGTGGACAGGATTGCTGTCGGAGATAAAGACAAAATTAGAAACCAAAGATAACAGAAAGTGAGCAATTTCGTTGGGAAATCCTGGGCGTGGGGAGACATCTTGTGTGTGTGTTGAGGACAAAGCACAGTGTGGTTGCAGGGCGATAGGTTAAGAATTCACCACAGGTAAAACGACGGGTGAGGACGGTGGAAATTGTGAGTCTCCACGGACAAATTGGGTTGACAAGAGGGTCAGTGCTGTTTACGAGGACACTGAAGTATTTGTGGATAACGGACAATTTCCGGACATTACTTTGTTCGCAGTCAGTGAAGATTGTAATTGTAGTACACTGAGGTACTAACTGAGATGACCTTGTGCGTCAAGGCCGAGAACCAGGGAATTTGACGGAAAAATTTCCACTGAGAATAACACGTTGTTTTTGGTACGGAAACTAGGATTTACGTTTAACGTCTTTGTGTGTGTGTGTGTCATCATCGGGAAATCCAAAACAGTAATTCAGGTGCCGTCTTCGCAAGAAAGAGCGCATTTCTTCACCAAAAAAGACTTCCAAACCGGATTTAAAGCGCGTGATCATTTTCTGCCATTCGTTGATTTAACCTGGTCAGCAACAGTGAAACCAAACCATCACTTCAAAGCGACAGTGACTACGCAAATAAACATTCATTAATTTTAAAGGTATTTTCGGCTCCCCAAAACGCAACGAAAACCCTATATTTCTGGCAACACAAGAGCGTTCACATACATTATACAATCACAGGCCAACTCTACAGGGAGGGTTACCAAAACGTTACGGACTGTGAAGACACAAGGCGTTGGGATAATTACCATCATCTTAAACTTTTACGACAGTCGAAAATCGTGTCACCACGTCAACAAAAAGTGACAACGCATCAGAACATTAATTCATTGTGGGAATCTAACGTCGTAATCTTTTCAAAACAGTAACGGACAGACATTTCCAGGCGATTTTCGGACATTATTAAAAACAAATTAAGGACTTTTGTAAGATTCTACCATCGCATTGGTGTCGGCAATCCTTGTTTGCTTCTGTTGTTCTCATCGTCCTAAGTATTGTTGTTGTACGTTACGTAATTATTTGTATGTGGTCCAGTGGTCGTAATAAGTAGGACATTGTTGCATTGTTTCTCGAAATGCTGGAGACAAAGCAAAGGTGAAGTTTCTAGGTGCACATTGTATGTTGTTGAGAGACAGCTGACGAGTCAGTTTGTTTTGTGCTATGGCATTGGGTCGTCTCGACATTATACACGGTGTCCAAGTGTCTATCGTCAGATCTATGTACATTATTCATTTTATATTTGTTCTTTTTACTGTTCTTTCTTTACTGTTACATATGATATTTGATTTCTTTGGATATATGGTATTGTTGTAATTCTTATGTTAATACAGCTTCTATCTAGATGGTATCTGTCAGTTTATATTATGCGCA
Organism: Cepaea nemoralis; assembly: GCA_014155875.1. Classification (NCBI taxonomy): domain Eukaryota; kingdom Metazoa; phylum Mollusca; class Gastropoda; order Stylommatophora; family Helicidae; genus Cepaea; species Cepaea nemoralis. The sequence goes on along the minus strand of JACEFZ010025200.1, from coordinate 3,121 downwards.
CAGTATGGTCTTTCATGGGCATGTTTATGTCAGTGGTTTTTATTTCTATGTAATCATCCGTCTGCGTTTCACCGGCCTATGCGTCTAGCGTTTATTAGTTGGCACTTAGTGTGTATCATTCATTTGTGTATGTATATGTATGTCTAAAACTATTTCCAGGAATTGTTCTACAGTTGTTTGATATATATATATATATATATATATATATATATATATATATATATATATATATATATATATATATATATATATATATATATATATATATATATATATATACACGAGGGAGTATAGTTAATATTCCCCCCTCACTACCTAGTGCTTATAGAGTGACTGGGTGAGTACAGAGTGATATTTTAGCACTACGAATTTACGTACACAGGGAGTTGTGGTGTACTTAGGGAAGTGACACAAAGACTAACAGCAGAGTCTGTACATTTATAGTTGGCTGATTGACAGCAACGTGTCCACAAGTACAAGATGCCTACTTTAATGGACTATATTGAAGCAGGTGAACGAATAGGCCTGAAAGGTAAAGAGTTACAGGAGTATGCAGAAGCAAAAGAACAAAAACAGACGGAAAGAGAGGAGAGGCATAATGAACGCGAGACAAAGCGTCTACAGGAAGAGAAAGAGACACAAGTAAAGTTAGCTGAAAAGGAAAACAAGCGTTTACAGGAAATTGAGAAAGAGAAGATCAAGTGTCAGATGCAAACTGAAATCGAGTTAAAATATTAGAACTATCTTCGAAGGGTCACAGTGAGGAAAGCAGAAGACCTTCGCAGTCGTCACAGAGACTAAAACTGCCATACTTTACGGACCGAGACAACCTTGAATCTTATCTTGACAGATATCAGGCATCAGCGAAAGTGTTAAGCATCCCAGAAGAACAGTATGCTATTAGACTAGGTGAGCTTCTAACGGGAAAGGCACTAGATACTATGTTTAATTTACCTGTAGATGAAAGAAATAATTATACGATTCTGCGTCAACGTTTGCTTACAAAGTTCCAACTAACTGAGCATGGATATAGAACAAAGTTTAGAAAATTAGTGCCAGAGACAAATCAAGATTTCACAGATTTTGTTAACACAGTAAAGAATACATTTAATAAGTGGAGGGAGCTGGCAGAGGTAGGAAAAGATTTTAATAAATTAGTGGATTTAATGCTGAGAGACAAGGTGTTATCATCGTGCAATACTAATTTAGTGGCTTTCTTCGAAGAACGTAAGCCAAAGGACATAGACACAATGTCTCAGTTAGGGCAAAATTACATGACTGCACATCCCAATAGGTCGATAGGCAGACAAATTGATGAGGAAATAGTCTGTGCAGCGTATACGAAACAGGACCAGAATCCAGTTATTAGACCAAGATCAAAAAGTGTAGATTTAACACAAAGATATGAGGAACAAGAACCTAAAGACAATGGTTCCCGTGGCAACTATTTTGGCAGAGCAGGACGGTACCCATACAAAAGGGGGAATTTTCAGAGACGGCCAAATAGTTATGCCGGATGTTGGAATTGTGGGAGCTGGAGACACAAAATGGCAGATTGCGATGCACAACCATCAGATGGACCATCGAACAACAGTAAAAGGGAGATCACTTGTTTCAAATGTGGAAAGAAGGGGCATCTCAGTCATCAATGTAGGATGAGAGAAACAGAGCACTCAAATGCAGCGCAAGTAATTGAGACGCTGAACAATGAAGATTGTAGTGGGTGCAAACCTCTTTTTGAAAAAGACGGTCATCCAGTCTTAATATGTGGTCATACAGTGAAAGCAGGGACAGCAGTCCATGAAGGAGGAAGTCTGAAGATGCATCATGGGTTTGTTAATGATAGGCCAGCGTTAACAATTAGGGACTCCGGATGTACGTCCATCGGGGTGAGAAAGAGTTTAGTGCAACACTCGGATTATACAGGGGAAAAGATTAGATCCATAACATTTAATGGGACAGTAGAATACTACCCAATAGCCGTGATAACAGTAAAAACACCATACATAACAGGAAGAGTGACAGCATGTGTTTTAGACTCACCAGTGGCAGATCTCATCATAGGAAATGTTATAGGAGTTAAAGAGTGTACAGAAGAGGAAGTAGTTTATTGGGACCAAAAATATAGTGTAAGCAGTAATGAGGTAGTTACCACAAGAGAACCTAAATTAGAGAGTATAGCTGAGGTAGAAGAGGCACTTGAAGTAGACACAGCAACTCAGGACAAGGATAGTACAGTTGAGCAGATGAGAATGGATCCCAAATATAGTGCTAGTGGTTCCCAGAGACAAGATACTACTCTGAACAAATGTTCCCAAGGGTGTAGGAGAGTAGAACATAGGCAGTCAAAGAAAGGTAGATGGTGCTTCGAGAGGAAGAACAATGTTCTCACTCGCCGCTTTTCAGATAGTGGAACTGCACGTGGGCAAGTAGCAGTACCTTTAGCACACAGAGACCGATATACTAGAACAGCTCAGGATAGTGCATGTGCAGGGCACATAGGCATAAGGCGTATGCAGCAGAAAGCAAGGTGCCAGATATATGGGCCAAGATTGAATAAAGAGTTCAGACTAAACAGAGACTCAAGGGTAACGGTGCAATATGCAGATAGGAAAGTTGAGTCAGGTCAAAAGAGTGTTCGCGACATTACTGACCCAGGACTAGGGATAGCAAACAGATGTTGTAACTGTAGAGGTACCATGAGTCATGGGTACATGAAAGGTAGACACAGCATCGACAGGAATCAGAGGTGGGTTGATGCAAGAAAAGAACCACCTGATATATGGTCAGTACACAAATAGCTTGTGTCTTCTTAAAGATATTAATAGACCTGTGGGTACATAAGTATAATGCTTTTCTATGATGTATTATTATTATATGATGTATTAGTTCATGCATTGGTACACAAGATACAAAGATGGTTGTATTTATGTGTGGGGAATATGGGAGTATACTATGAGCATTTGATGTATTATTTAGGGTGGTAGCTAGAGTAAGTTGGATTTAAACTTACGACTACCCAGGCAATGTGTCTGGGTCAAATATTTAATAAGTTTTAGTCTCCCAACATTTGAAAACGATGTTTTCTTTTGAGGGTGGGGTAGTGTCACATGCCTGTGGT
>JACEFZ010025199.1:22500-57610 GCA_014155875.1 Cepaea nemoralis | reverse complement strand
AAAAGGGTTTGGGAGTCCAAACCCTTAAACAAAAACCAAAAATGTAGAGTTTATACAACAACAGTAAAGCAATGGGGGAAAAATGGGGGACACTCAAAACCCCTTCACCATAAATCTGGAGTACGACAAAGGTTTGTCCGTCCCCTCTCTTTTTCAAACATATATGACAACATAGTAAAAAACCCACCAAGCAGAGACAGAAAGAATACCGCATGACGAGAACACAGAGAAGAACCATCTGCAAATTTTTAAATTTGAGAACCCTTTTTTTTGCGGCACCAAGCACTAATAGCAAAATAGAAGCTAAATTTACAAGCCCAATGAATAGTCTAAACGAAGGTGGGGAAACAAAACTAAAAATTTGCAAAAGCAAAACAGGGGTAATGACAAACAAAAGAAGAACAAACGCAAAAATTCACCTAAAAAAATCCTTGAAACAAGTAAAGAGCTTCAATATCTAGGAAGTATAATATCATCAAATGGCAGATCAAAAGACGATATCAAAAATGGGTGAAATAACCCAACAACTCTTGGCAAATGCCCCCAATACTAAAGAAAAAACATTATAAATAACTACTAATAAGACTTTACAACACAATTTTCCCCTACCAACTCTGTGCTACCAATCCCAAAAACCTGGAAAATGACAGAAAAAGAGAAAAAAAAATCAAAACAACGAAAAGTTTCCTGAAAAAGAATTAACTATAAAGAAAATAAGATCAAAATTTGAAAAAAATCAGGACAAAAGTGGGGGTTAAAGCCCCTTAGATTTTTTTAAAACAGCAAGTCAAAGGTTTGGCCCATCAAGTAGGTTACCAGTCAACAGCATGCCAACAAGCAATATTACAGCCCAGAGGAAACAGATAAGAGGCCGCCCAGTAAACTTGGAGAAGGGAAAATAACAAATCCATGGGAATTCGATATACAAGCCCATAACGGGCACTCTCACGAAGTTTATACTTTACCCCACACCGCAAGTACAAGGGAAAAATGAGAGATGGATTGTGTGTATGCTCGTGTGTGTAGTGTATATGCTTTTTTGCGCACGCGAGGATGTGTATTTATAGCAGGGTTGTGTCTGTCTGTGGTGAGTTAAGTGAAAGAGAGTGTGATATTGGTAAATGAAAAAATGGGAAGTGTAATGGGTGAAAAAAGTGATTGCGAGTGAGGGGTGTGAGGGGGGGAGAGAGAGAGAGAGAGAGGAGAGAGAGGGGGAGGGGGGGGGGGTGACGAACGAGAGGACAGTGGGAAAAAGGTATGTAAAGTGTGTATGTGTGCGGCCATTGTTTGTGAGTGTCTATGGGTGGTTTTTGTTAGAAAAGAGGAGAAAAACAAAAAAGAAAGAGAGAAAAGAGAAAAGAGAAAAGAGAAGAAAGAAAAGAAGAGAGAGAAAGAAGAAAGAGAGAGAGATTTTTAAACGCACCATATCATGTACATGCTATTTTATATGTTGTGTATTCTATTTCATATTTCCATTTTGAACCCCAACTGTGTTAAATTTTAACTGAACACTTTAATCACTTAGAGGGGTGAGAGAATTAGAGAGTAGAGAGAGAGAAGAGAGAGAGAGAGAGAGAGAGAGAGAGAGAGAGGAGGAGAGAGAGGAGAAGAGAGAGAGAGGAGAGAGAGTGAATTGCATAAATTTTTTTAAGTTAAAAAATTATAGTACAATTTTTTTCTCCTTTTTCTTTAAAATTTTCGACAATGCTCCGAAAAATGCCTGTATTGTTGTAAAGTGAAAGATTTTGGATCTAATAGTATTTGGGGGGAGGGGGGGATGGTGTGGGGTGGGCGGGGGGGGGATGTGGGGGTGGGGGGGGGATTTGTGTGGGGGTACTGCGGGATGTAGGGGGGCGGGGAGATGTGTGTGTGGGTGGGATTGGTTTGGCTAGGGGGTTGGGGGGTGAGGGAGGGAGGAAAATATGGGGTGGAGATTGATGAGGGGTATGGGAGGGGTGGGGGTATATGTAGGGTGGGGAGATGTGGTTGGGGGGATAGTGGGGGTAGGAATGTGTGCAGGTGGGGGTGGTTGGGGGTTTTGGGGGGGGGGTGAGGGAGTGTATGGGTGGGGGTTGTTTGGTGGATGGGTGGAGAGGTGTGTGGGTGAGTATTGGGGGGGATGTTGGGGTTGGGGAGGGGTGCTGGGGGTGTGGGTGAGGATTGGGATGTGGTGTGGGGGGGGATATGTCCGCGGGGTGGGGGTGTGTGGCGGATGGGGATGTATTGGGTAGTGAGGGTGTTTGTAGTTGGGGGAGTGTGGATGGGTAGGAGATTTTGGGGGGAGATGTGTGTGGGGTGAGGATGGTTTTTGGGGATGTGTGGGGGTTGGGTTGTGTGGGAGGGGAGGGGTTGGGAAAAATGATGTTTTTGTGGGTGGGTAAAGGTGGGTTTGGGGGTTTCGGGTGGGTGAAGGAGTTGTGAGGGTGGGGATTGTGCTTAGATGGGGGTTGGGGTGTGTGAGTGTGGGGGGGTGATAGGGTGTATGTTTTTGATGAGGGGGGTAAAGGTGTGGGGGGTTTTAGGGGTTTGGGGGGATAAGTACGTGGTCTGGGGATGAGTGTTGAGTTGGGGATGTGTGTGGTTGTGTGTGCGTGGATGGAGGTGTGTTTTTGTGAATGGGGGATGTGTTCGGGGTGGGGATGTGGGGAGGGATGTGTTTGGGTGGGAGATTGGCGGGGTGGGGATGTGTTTATATGGGTGGGGTTTGGGGGGTTAGGGATGTGTGGCGGGGGGTGGGGGGATGGGGGATGTGGGGTTTGGGGTAGAGGATGGTGGGTGGTGTTGTATATAGAAAGGGGGTGTGTGGTTAGGGATGTTTGGTTGGGGGATGGGTGGGTAGGGATGTGTGGTGGTAGAGGATAGTGGGTGGGTGGTGGTGCAGGTTGGGAGAGGGTGGGGGATTTTTTAGGTGGGGGCTCGGATTTTGAGGGGTGGGGGAGATGGGAGTTTATGTGGGTGGTGCGGAATTTGTGTGGGGTAGGGGGGAAATATGTGATTGACGGGGAATGTGTGTGTGGTGAAATGTGTGTTTGGCTGGGGGGGTGGAGGTTGTGAGTGGGGGAGGAGGATATGGGGTGAGTGATTTTGGGGGGGAAATGGACGGTAAGGATATGTGAGTGGGGGGGAGATGTGTGTAGGTGGGGGATGTGTGGGTTTTTGAATGTATGTGTGCTTGGGGTGTGGGTGGATGGATTGGGGTGGGTGAGAGGTGTTTGTGGGTGAGGGATGTGTAGGTGTAGGGATGGGGTTGTGGGGGGGAGAATGTATGTGTGTGGGGGTTTATGTGTGTTGTTGGGGGGGAGTTGGGTGAATGGGGATGTGGGGGGGTGGTGATGTGTTCATAACATAAAATTTGCATTTTTAGTTTACAAAATTCATGTGACAATTTTTTTTTTCCTATGCACTGTTGATGAAAAAAAGCTAGTGGTGGAAGGGCCGAAGTAAGAGGGCCCCTGCGTCCCCAATTTGTTACCCTTTAAAAATAAAGCGTTCTTTCGTTCGTTTGTTTTTTCTCTTTTCTCTCTCTCTCTCTCTCTCTTCTTCTCTCTCTCCTTTTCCCCCTCCTTCCCTCTCTCCTCTCTCTCTCTCTTTCACGACACACACAGATACACATACATCCACACACACACCGCTGTTCACTGCCCTTTCAGATGCGACTATCAACATCTACACATACAGTACAAAATTTTTAAAAACCCCGCCTTTTAATTTCGTGCGAAAATGGTGTTGGTTTTCTTTGGCCAGGGGGCTCCCATACGTGACCCTTTGGGACGACACATCCGACTTCAACACGGAATTAATTAATTTTGAATTGCCCCCCCCCCCCCCCCTCCCCTTTAAACAAATTTAATTTTTATGTCGGGAATTTCCCCTGTTCAAGACACTTTATATATTTTTTGTTGTGGGAATTTTCCCCCCCCAATATTATGTTGGGAATTTTCCCCCCCCCCCCCCCCCCCCCCCCCCCCCCCCCCCTTCAAACATTTTATATATTATGTCGGGGAATTTCCCCCGTTTAAGAAAACTTTATATATTTGAAAACCCCCGTGTTCGGGTTACTTATTTAGGGTTGAAGTTTTTCGCAGAACAATTCGGAATCTTTCCAACAATAAAGGGAGATTTTACCCCTACAGTTGTTTTTCAGTCGCTCCCGATCTCCCTTGTTCTTGTACGCGTTTTGATGTTTTAATCTTTGAAATCCTGTGGATTTTCCTTCTCGCCAGCATAGCTTATTAGCGGGGGATCTGTAGAGTGAGGAGTCTGCCCACTCCGATAACTTATGGAATCCTCCTTACATGGGCCTTTCCCCCGCAAGTTCATTTATAGCACTCTTAATTTATGTTATGGTGGGAAGTGAGTAAAGCTCCAAATAGTGCTCTACCCATCTGTCCATCTGCTGTTTCTTATCAGTGATGATTTCTCCAGTCAAGGTTTTCAGTGGTGCACTTCTTTTGATCACTGGACCACAGGCTTTCTTTATCCCTTTCATACATGCTTCTTATGTTTCCCTTATCACTTGCGATTTGAATGGACTCACAAAAACTTGATCCAATAGTCATTTGCACACTGCCTGGCAGCCTTTTGCACATCCTTCCTAGCTTGCTTCAGCTCACTGAGAGTTTTACGCGTTGTTCTTTCCTTGTTTCTTAAGAGAGCTTTCTTCTTGTTATCAATCAAGGGATGCAGTGTCTGGCTGTTTACCGCAAATCAGTCCTGCCAATACACCCCTACCGTGTTTTGTAAAGAGTTTCCTTAAGTTTACCCCACTTTTCACTTGCTGTACAAATTTATTATGTATCAGTAAAAGCGTCTTCAAGCTGCTGCTGGAACTCAAAGCACTTGTCAAGATCGTGGGTGTTAACAACATTAATCCTGGGGGGCGAGGGGGGGGGGGGGTTGCACGGGGACATTGGGTAGTGACGTAGATATCCGTGTCTGTCAATACAACCATTACAATATAACAAGTGACCTTGATCTACGCCATCGCTGGCTTATTTGTCGGGAAGGGGGGGGGGGGTTGAACACACACACACACACACACGCACACACAGAGTAAAAACATACAGAAGGAAAGATAAAGAAATGAGATAGATATACAGAGTGTATGGCAGTGAGAGACACGGAGACATGGCCAGAGAGACAGTGATGTCATGAGACAAGCGGAGAGACACACAGTAGAGATACTGAGAGGGGAGATCTGGTCAGGGCGAAGCCTGTGTGTACTTATGTGTGATTGACAAGGGGCGCGTGCCTCAATTAGGGTACATGTCACAAATTGGCTGGTTCCGCTAAACATCTGGGACACACAAGTTAGCAATTACTGAGTCTAGTTACAAGGAGAACATCGGACAACACACAACCGCAATGGCCGCAGCCATGGTGTCTATGTCTGAATCTATTCAGGCATCCATCATCATCAATCACCAATTACAACAACAGAATCGGCTTCTGTCATCGGCTCAACAACAACCGCCGCAACAGAAAGGCATCGGGTTTGTGACGCAGGTCTTGTTGGTGTCTGCCCTGTTCGGCATTGAGATGTGTGTGTCCTTCGAGCAGATCTACCAGATTCTTATGTAAGTATCTGATGTCTCCACACACCATCGTGACGGTTCCAGAATCATCTGTGCTGTATATAATATCATACCATCATATGTGTTGTAGATGATACCATACACTATCTGTGTTGTTGACGATACCATACACTATCTGTGCTGTAGATGATACCATACACTATCTGTGTTGTAGACGATACCATACACCATCTGTGCTGTAGATGATACCATACACTATCTGTGTTGTAGATGATACCATACACTATCTGTGTTGTAGATGATACCATACACTATCTGTGCTGTAGACGATACCATACACCATCTGTGCTGTAGATGATACCATACACTATCTGTGTTGTAGATGATACCATACACTATCTGTGTTGTAGATGATACCCATACACTATCTGTGTTGTAGACGATACCATACACCATCCTGTGTTGTAGATGATACCATACACTATCTGTGTTGTAGATGATACCATACACTATCTGTGTTGTACATGATACCATACACTATCTGTGCTGTAGATGATACCATACACTATCTGTGTTGTAGACGATACCATACACCATCTGTGCTGTAGATGATAACATTGCAGCAGATAGCATTGTAGAAGATAACATTGTAGTAGATAATATTGTAGCAGATAACATTTTAGTAGATAACATAGTAGCAGATAACATTGTAGCAGATAACGTTGTAGCACATAACATCGTAGCAGATAGCATTGTAGCAGAGACTATTACAGCGGATATCATTGTAGCAGATAACATTGGAGCAGATAACATTGTAGCATATAGCTTTGTAGCATATAGCTTTGTAGCAGATAACATTGTAACAGATAACATTGTAGCAGATAACATTGTAGCGGATATCATTGTAGCAGATACCATTGTAGCAGATAGCTTTGTAGCAGATAACATTGTAGCATATAACATTGTAGCAGATAGCATTGTTGCAGATGATACTGTAGCAGATAACATTGTAGCAAATGATATTGTAGCAGATGATACTGTAGCAGATAACATTGTAGCAGATGATACTATAGCAGATAACATTGTAGCAGATAACATTATAGCAGATGATACTGTAGCAGATAACACTGTAGCAGATAACACTGTAGCAGATAACATTGTAGCAGATAACATTGTAGCAGATAACACTGTAGCAGATGATACTGTAGCAGATAACACTGTAGCAGATAACATTGTAGCAGATGATACTGCAGCAGATAAACTGTAGCAGATGATACTGTAGCAGATAATATTGTAGCTGAAAACATTATAGCAGATGATACTGTAGCAGATAAGACTGTAGAAGATAACACTGTAGCAGGTAACACAGTAGCAGATAACATTGTAGCAGATAGCATTGTAGCAGATAACGTTGTGGCAGAGATAATTACAGCTGGTTGGGAAGAAAGTAAAAGTATATCAAACGGTAAGTAAACAGATATAGGGAACGGAAATATTCTCACGAGAACTAATAAACATAATATATGTAACACTACTAAAACGGGTGACATAAAATTATGTACAACTGCTGAAAGGATGTAGTGATAAGTCACGGAAGCAATTAATGTATACACTAATCTTTGAAAGACTGTATAAAAAAATAGAAGGAAACATAAACATTGTAGAAGCTGGCTGTATACACATAGACACGTGACAACACACTCAACATGGACACAGATTGTAGAAGTTGGCTGTATACACATAGACACGTGACAACACACTCAACATGGACACAGATTGTAGAAGTTGGCTGTATACACATAGACACGGGACAACACACTGAACAATGACACAGATTGTAGAAGCTGGCTGTATACACACAGAGGTACACGGGACAACACACTGAACATGGACACAGATTGTAGAAGCTGGCTGTATACACATAGACACGGGACAACACACTAAACATGGACACAGATTGTAGAAGTTGGCTGTATACACATAGAGGTACACGGGACAACACACTGAACATGGACACAGATTGTAGAAGTTGGCTGTATACACATAGACACGTGACAACACACTAACATGGACCCAGATTGTAGAAGCTGGCTGTATACACATAGACAGGGAAAAACACACTAAACATGGACACAGATTGTAGAAGCTGGTGTATAACATAGACACGTGACAACACACTAACATGGACACAGATTGTAGAAGCTGGCTGTATACACAAAAACACGGGACAACACACTAAACATGGACACAGATTGTAGAAGCTGGCTGTATACACATAGACACGGACAACACACTAAACATGGACACAGATTGTAGAAGCTGGCTGTATACACATAGAGGTACACGGGACAACACACTGAACATGGACACAGATTGTAGAAGCTGGCTGTATACACATAGACACGGACAACACACTAAACATGGACACAGATTGTAGAAGCTGGATGTATACACATAGACACGTGACAACACACTAAACATGGACACAGATTGTAGAAGCTGGCTGTATACACACAGAGGTACACGGGACAACACACTGAACATGGACACAGATTGTAAAAGCTGGCTTTATACACATAGAGGTACACGGGACAACACACTGAACATGGACACAGATTGTAGAAGCTGGCTGTATACACATAGACACGTGACAACACACTAAACATGGACACAGATTGTAGAAGCTGGATGTATACACATAGACACGTGACAACACACTAAACATGGACACAGATTGTAGAAGCTGGCTGTATACACACAGAGGTACACGGGACAACACACTGAACATGGACACAGATTGTAGAAGCTGGCTGTATACACATAGACACGGGACAACACACTAAACATGGACACAGATTGTAGAAGCTGGCTGTATACACATAGAGGTACACGGGACAACACACTGAACATGGACACAGATTGTAGAAGCTGGCTGTATACACATAGACACGTGACAACACACTAAACATGGACACAGATTGTAGAAGCTGGATGTATACACATAGACACGTGACAACACACTAAACATGGACACAGATTGTAGAAGCTGGCTGTATACACACAGAGGTACACGGGACAACACACTGAACATGGACACAGATTGTAGAAGTTGGCTGTATACACATAGACACGGGACAACACACTAAACATGGACACAGATTGTAGAAGCTGGCTGTATACACATAGAGGTACACGGGACAACACACTGAACATGGACACAGATTGTAGAAGCTGGCTGTATACACATAGACACGTGACAACACAATGAACAATGACACAGATTGTAGAAGCTGGCTGTATACACATAGAGGTACACGGGACAACACACTCAACATGGACACAGATTGTAGAAGTTGGCTGTATACACATAGACACGTGACAACACACTGAACAATGACACAGATTGTAGAAGCTGGCTGTATACACATAGAGGTACACGGGACAACACACTCAACATGGACACAGATTGTAGAAGTTGGCTGTATACACATAGACACGTGACAACACACTGAACAATGACACAGATTGTAGAAGCTGGCTGTATACACATAGAGGTACACGGGACAACACACTCAACATGGACACAGATTGTAGAAGTTGGCTGTATACACATAGACACGTGACAACACAATGAACAATGACACAGATTGTAGAAGCTGGCTGTATACACATAGACACGTGACAACACACTGAATAATGACACAGATTGTAGAAGCTGGCTGTATACACATAGAGGTACACGGGACAACACACTGAACATGGACACAGATTGTAGAAGCTGGCTGTATACACATAGACACGTGACAACACACTGAACATGGACACAGATTGTAGAAGCTGGATGTACACACATAGACACGGGACAACACACTGAACATGGACACAGATTGTAGAAGCTGGCTGTATACACATAGAGGTACACGGGACAACACACTAAACATGGACACAGATTGTAGAAGCTGGCTGTATACACATAGACACGTGACAACACACTAAACATGGACACAGATTGTAGAAGCTGGATGTATACACATAGACACGTGACAACACACTAAACATGGACACAGATTGTAGAAGCTGGATGTATACACATAGACACGTGACAACACACCGAACAATGACACAGATTGTAGAAGCTGGGTGTACACACATAGAGGTACACGGGACAACACATTGAACATGGACACAGATTGTAGAAGTTGGCTGTATACACATAGACACGTGACAACACACCGAACAATGACACAGATTGTAGAAGCTGGCTGTACACACATAGAGGTACACGGGACAACACATTGAACATGGACACAGATTGTAGAAGCTGGCTGTACACACATAGAGGTACACGGGACAACACATTGAACATGGACACCGATTGTAGAAGCTGGCTGTATACACATAGACACGTGACAACACAGCGAACATTGACACAGATTGTAGAAGCTGGCTGTACACACATAGAGGTACACGGGACAACACACTGAACATGGACACAGATTGTAGAAGTTGGCTGTATACACATAGACACGGGACAACACAATGAACATGGACACAGATTGTAGAAGTTGGCTGTATACACATAGACACGGGACAACACAATGAACATGGACACAGATTGTAGAAGTTGGCTGTATACACATAGACACGGGACAACACAATGAACATGGACACAGATTGTAGAAGTTGGCTGTATACACATAGACACGGGACAACACAATGAACATGAACACAGATTGTAGAATTTGGCCGTATACACATAGAGGTACACGGGACAACACACTGAACATGGACACAGATTGTAGAAGCTGGTTGTATACACATAGACACGGGACAACACACTGAACATGGACACAGATTGTAGAAGTTGGCCGTATACACACAGAGGGACACGGGACAACACACTGAACATGGACACAGATTGTAGAAGCTGGTTGTATACACATAGACACGGGACAACACACTGAACATGGACACAGATTGTAGAAGTTGGCCGTATACACATAGAGGTAGGTACACGGGACAACACACTGAACATGGACAGAGATTGTAAACAAGCCAGAGAGCAGGCAGGCTGTAGATCTGTACTCTGGCTTTATCCACATGTCAAAGAGACACAATGAACGAGGTGGGCTTCCAATGACACCTACTACACATAATGGAAACACAATATGTCAATCAAGAACTCAATATTGAAGACAGGTCAGATTGAGGGAAATGGGATGTTCTGGGCGTATAACAAGACAACAATATGTGGACAAGAAAACTATGGAGAAAGGTGTTCAGAGAAAGAGGATAACAGGTGGATATATTGACGATATGACAACAACACATACAGAACAATTGGCTTATGATAGACACATTTCCCCAACAACTCAGACAGAAAAATTGGCTTATGATAGAGAGACATTTCTCCAACAACACAGACAGAAAAAATTGGCTTATGATAGAAAGACATTTCTCCAACAACACAGACAGAACAATTGGCTTATGATAGAGAGACATTTCTCCAACAACACAGACAGAACATCTGGCTTAGGATAGAGAGACATTTCTCCAACAACACAGACAGAACATCTGGCTTATGATAGAGAGACATTTCTCCAACAACACAGACAGAACATCTGGCTTATGATAGAGAGACATTTCTCCAACAACACAGACAGAACATCTGGCTTAGGATAGAGAGACATTTCCCTAACAACACTGAAAGAACATCTGGCTTATGATAGAGAGACATTTCTCCAACAACACAGACAGAACATCTGGCTTATGATAGAGAGACATTTCCCTAACAACACTGAAAGAACATATGGCTTATGATAGAGAGACATTTCTCCAACAACACAGACAGAAAAATTGGCTTATGATAGAGAGACATTTCTCCAACAACACAGACAGAACATCTGGCTTATGATAGAGAGACATTTCTCCAACAACACAGACAGAACATCTGGCTTATGATAGAGAGACATTTATACAACAACACAGACAGAACATCTGGCTTATGATAGAGAGACATTTCTCCAACAACACAGACAGAACATCTGGCTTAGGATAGAGAGACATTTCCCTAACAACACTGAAAGAACATCTGGCTTATGATAGAGAGACATTTCGACAACAATACAGACAGAGCAATTGACTTATGATAGATAGACATTTCGACTACAAACCAGACAGAACAATTGATTTATGATAGAGAGACATTTCCCCAACAACACAGACAGAACAATCGGCTTATGATAGAAAGACATTTCGACAACACCACAGACAGAATATCTGGCTTATGACAGAGAGACATTTCCCCAATAACACAGACAGAACAACTGGCTTATGATAGAGAGACATTTTCCAACAGCATAGACAGAACAATTGCCGGCTGCCTGGCCGAGGGGTTAGCAGCTTTCTCCGTTAATCCCGAATACTCTCGTAGTCAACGTGAGCGGACGAGAATTAGAAATGGTTCGAGTCACGCTAGTGACTTATGAGAGTATGCAGCCGGTCGCTCAGAAAGTCGTGGCGTGCTGATGAGCGTTATCTAGCCTAGGAATCAACATACAGCTGAAAGATGCTGGTGTTGACCGCAATATCCTGAAACAGGATAGAAACGCGGGGGAAAAAAACAGACTGAACAATTGGTTTATGACAGAGAGACATTTCCCCACTAACACAGACAGAACAATTGGCTTATGATAGAGAGACATTTCCCAAAAAACACAGACATAATATCTGACTTATGATAGAAGAGACATTTCGACAACACCACAGACAGAACAATTGGCTTATGATAGAGAGACATTTCCCCAACAACACAGGCAGAACATCTGGCTTATGATAGAGAGACATTTCGACAACACCAGAGACAGAATATCTGGCTTATGATAGAGAGACATTTCGACAACAACATAGACAATATAATTGATCTTATGATAGAGAGACATTTCCCCAACAACACAGAACATCTGCCTTATGATGGAGAGATATTTCCCCAACTACACAGACAGAACATCTGGCTTAGGATAGAGAGACATTTCCCCAACAACACAGACAGAACATTTGGCTTAGGATAGAGAGACATTTCCCCAACAACACAGACAGAACATTTGGCTTAGGATAGAGAGATATTTCCCCAACAACACAGACAGAACATCTGGCTTAGGATAGAGAGACATTTCCCCAACAATATAGACATAACATTTGGCTTAGGATAGAGAGACATTTCCCAACAGCATAGACAGAAAATTGGCTTATGATAGAGAGACATTTCCCCACTAACACAGACAGAACAACTGACTTATGATAGAGATAAATTTCTCCAACAACACAGACATAATATCTGGCTTATGTTAGAGAGACATTTCGACAACAACAAAGAAAAATTGGCTTATGATAGAGAGACATTTCGACAACACCACAGACAGAACAATTGGCTTATGATGGAGAGACATTTCCCCAAAAACACAGACAGAACATCTGGCTTATGATAGAGAGAGATTTCCCCAACAACACAGAACATCTGGCTTAAGATGGAGAGACATTTCCCCAACAACACAGACAGAACATCTGGCTTATGATAGAGAGACATTTCGACAACACAGACAGAACATCTGACTTATGATAGAGAGAGATTTCTCCAACAACACAGACAGAACATCTGCCTTATGATGGAGAGACATTTCCCCAACAATATAGACAGAACATCTGGCTTAGGATAGAGAGACATTTCCCCAACAATATAGACAGAACATCTGGCTTAGGATAGAGAGACATTTCCCCAATAACACAGACAGAACATCTGGCTTATGATAGAGAGACATTTCGGCAACACAGACAGAACATCTGACTTATGATAGAGAGAGATTTCTCCAACAACACAGACAGAATATCTGGCTTAGGATAGAGAGACATTTCCCCAACAATATAGAAGAACATCTGGCTTAGGATAGAGAGACATTTCCCCAACAATATAGACAGAACATCTGGCTTAGGATAGAGAGACATGTCCCCAACAATATAGACAGAACATCTGGCCTAGGATAGAGAGACGTTTCCCCAACAATATAGACAGAACACCTGGCTTAGGATAGAGAGACATTTCCCCAACAATATAGACAGAACATCTGGCCTAGGATAGAGAGATATTTCTCCAACAACACAGACAGAACATCTGGCTTAGGATAGAGAGACATTTCCCCAACAACACAGACAGAACATCTGGCTTAGGATAGAGAGACAATTCCCCAACAACACAGACAGAACATCTGGCTTAGGATAGAGAGACATTTCCCCAAGAACACAGACAGAACATGTGGTTTAGGATAGAGAGACATTTCGACAACACAGACAGAACATCTGACTTATGATAGAGAGAGATTTCTCCAACAACACAGACAGAACATCTGCCTTATGATGGAGAGACATTTCCCCAACAATATAGACAGAACATCTGGCTTAGGATAGAGAGACATTTCCCCAACAATATAGACAGAACATCTGGCTTAGGATAGAGAGACATGTCCCCAATAACACAGACAGAACATCTGGCTTATGATAGAGAGACATTTCGGCAACACAGACAGAACATCTGACTTATGATAGAGAGAGATTTCTCCAACAACACAGACAGAATATCTGGCTTAGGATAGAGAGACATTTCCCCAACAATATAGAAGAACATCTGGCTTAGGATAGAGAGACATTTCCCCAACAATATAGACAGAACATCTGGCTTAGGATAGAGAGACATGTCCCCAACAATATAGACAGAACATCTGGCCTAGGATAGAGAGACGTTTCCCCAACAATATAGACAGAACATCTGGCTTAGGATAGAGAGACATTTCCCCAACAATATAGACAGAACATCTGGCCTAGGATAGAGAGATATTTCTCCAACAACACAGACAGAACATCTGGCTTAGGATAGAGAGACATTTCCCCAACAACACAGACAGAACATCTGGCTTAGGATAGAGAGACAATTCCCCAACAACACAGACAGAACATCTGGCTTAGGATAGAGAGACATTTCCCCAACAACACAGACAGAACATGTGGTTTAGGATAGAGAGACATTTCCCCAACAACACAGACAGAACAATTGGCTTAGGATAGAGAGACATTTCCCCAACAACACAGACAGAACATCTGGCTTAGGATAGAGAGACATTTCCGCAACAACACAGACAGAACATCTGGCTTAGGATAGAGAGACATTTCTCCAACAACACAGAGAGAACATCTGGTTTAAGATAGAGAGACATTTCCCCAAGAACACAGACAGAACATGTGGTTTAGGATAGAGAGACATTTTCCCAACAACACAGACAGAACATCTGGATTAGGATAGAGAGACATTTCCCCAACAACACAGACAGAACATGTGGTTTAGGATAAAGAGACATTTTTCCCAACAACACAGACAGAACATCTGGCTTAGGATAGAGAGACAATTGCCCAACAACACAGACAGAACATGTGGTTTATGATAGAGAGACATGTTGACTACAACACATACAGAACATGTGGTTTATAATAGACAGACATTTTCACAATAACACACACATACAATCTGGCATATGATAGACAGACGTTTTCACAATAAGACACACACATATAATCATGCATATGATAGACAGACGTTTTCATAATGACACACACATATAATCTGGCATATGATAGACAGACGTTTCGGCAGACTTGTGGGACAATGTTCTGCTCACGTCACGTCCCAGACTGGTGGTGACGTATATTATGCAACCTATGCCGAGTTGGCTGGGGTACAACCAACTTAGTGACCCCAACTAGTTTAGAAAAGAACAGTCTCGTGTACTTTAAGAGAGTCCAGGCCTGGTAACAACGGTTTACTTGTACACAATCCAGTTAGGACGAGTTCTCTATTCCAGATCCGGGGTGCACATATGTGCATATTCTGCTGCCGTTAACTGTGTTATGAGATTAACTCGTGCACTGAGAAATGACACGGTGTACACACTTGACTAAAATATGCTCAGTCACGTTCATGGTTAGTTAGATTAAATGTTCTAGCATTCAGGCCACAGTGACAACCGGCAAGATCGAGGGGGAAGAAAACAAGGGGAAGACAGAGAAGTAAATACCTGGATGGCTTGACTACGTGGCATGGTCGAGACACGAACACCGAGCTGATCCACGACTCTGGTGATCGAGTGAAATGGCGAATCATGACCGCTCATGCTTACCAAGAAAATAGATCTTCAGATCAATAACTTGGCCTTCTACCGTCGTTACGTGGACGATATACTAATTATCACCACAGACGAGCTACAAGCAACGTCGTTCCAGGCCACAATGAACGAGACACATATAAACATCTCTCTATCTATGGAACACGAACACAACGAATTGTTGCCGTTTCTAGATATCCTAATGAGACGTAGAGCAGACGGCACAATTCGAAGATCAGTGTACCGTAAAGAAACATGGACTGGCCAATATTTAAATTTTCAAAGCTTCGCACCTGTCCAGTACAAACAGGGCTTAGTACGGACCCTGTTTGACCGTGCTAGGAAGATATGCACCCAGGACACACTGACAGAAGAATTTGAAACTCTGAAGAATGCCTTAAACCTGAATGGTTACTCCACAGGATTTATAAAGCGCCACTGCCAACAGACCAAACCTAAACCAGAAGAAACTACAATCCAGAAACTCAAGGTATTGTCAAAGACTCAAGTATAGAGGAGGAAGACCACCCTGAATGAGTGGTCTACCTCAAGTAGATTAGAGGTAACCCAGTGCCCCTACATGAGGGCAGGGTAGGTGATAGGAAGGGGAACTATTAAATAGTTCTCTCATGAGACACGGAGGTGTCGACCAGAGAGTTAGCACTCTGGTCACGGCATGATCACGGCAACGTGAATCTAGAGTGTAACTCAAGAGAGGCCACTACTCGAGCGTGCTAAATGAGGCCGCACGCAAAAAGCCGTAGTGCGCCCTGAGTCCTTCCGCGTACTGTGTAAACAGCACGCGGAGTAGAATCAGACGGGACACAGACTTCATAGTGATAACATCGCTTAGCGATGCTTGTTTCGTTAGCCGAGTAGATAGATTAGCGATAGGGTTAGGAAACGACTAGTGATAGGAAGTTCTGTGCATTTATTCTTGTGTGATTTGTTAGCGACTGTTTGTTGTACATTGATGTGATACAAAGAGCCAGTGGCAATAAAATGTGTAACCAATTCCTCTCGTACGACTAGCAAGTCTTTTGTGTGGTGCGAGAGAAGTATCCTAGAATGCCTGTGACATCGGTTGCTGACAGGTATTCATCCATTTAACCTTTCGAGGAGATGACGTAATGCAACGTTTGCAGGACCGGCTCATCACAGCAGTCGGGCGAACATTCTGTGCTGCAGCTCTAGTCATCAGGTACAGAAACACACCGATCCCCGTTGCAGCAGTAAAAGAACCTGTAGCTTTGTACACCAAATCGAATTGTATTTACCAATTTACATGTAGGTGCGAGGCCATCTACATAGGTAGAACAAAGCGACAGTTACATAACAGAGTGTTGGAACACATTCCGAACTGGGTGGACAAGATACTACACACAGAAGATGGTAGCTTAGGCAGGCCGACACACCGGAACAGTTCTGCTTCATCGGTCGCGAGACACGTGCTCGAGAGTGGTCATGTGGTTGAAAGA
Source organism: Cepaea nemoralis (assembly GCA_014155875.1). Taxonomy (NCBI): domain Eukaryota; kingdom Metazoa; phylum Mollusca; class Gastropoda; order Stylommatophora; family Helicidae; genus Cepaea; species Cepaea nemoralis. The sequence goes on along the minus strand of JACEFZ010025199.1, from coordinate 40,393 downwards.
GAAAGTGCCTTGCATGTGTTGTTCAACATACAGAGTAGTCGATTGTTAAGGTCTGCTGAAGCCATAGTGATCAACCTGCGTAAGCCGGCCTTGTGCAAGCAGAAAGACATGTTAGTCAGTTTAAAATTACCGTGGTAGACAATCGACATTCCTGTGCGAATATGTGTATATTTCACATTGAAGGATTTATCTAGTTATTTCACTTTACGTTGCGTGATTTCTGCAGTATGTACCTGACGAGATGCAGCGAAATATGCCAGGCTATAAATCGTGCAATCTATTGTTTGTGTCTTCGTTATTCAAATAAAACAGTTAATAGCTGTAGGCACTCGAAGGTAAATGGTTGTAGATAAGACATCAAGAATATTTGTAAGTGAACGTGGAGTTTGCCACCCACACGACCAACTGTAACATGAAACATGTCCACTCCACACTGACCACCTGTAACATGAAACATGTCCACCCACATGACCACCTGTAACATGAAACATGTCCACCCACACGACCACCTGTAACATGAAACATGTCCACTCACACGACCACCTGTAACATGAAACATGTCCACCCACACGACCACCTGTAACATGAAACATGTCCACCCACACGACCACCTGTAACATGAAACATGTCCACTCACACGACCACCTGTAACATGAAACATGTCCACCCACACGACCACCTGTAACATGAAACATGTCCACCCACACGACCACCTGTAACATGAAACATGTCCACTCACACGACCACCTGTAACATGAAACATGTCCACCCACATGTACCCGCCCTGAAGACTCCAGTACCTGGGAGTACCCCTGTCCTTGGTGTCCATCAATGGGATCGTCTGTGGGGGTGTCAGCATGGTTCTGTTGCCGGTGCTCGGCTACTTCACCGACCGCGGCTCAAACCCCAAGGTAAGTCTGCATGCTGATCTGTGATTCTTATGTCCGTGATTGTCAGATAGTCTTTCTGTGTGATTCTTATGTCCGTGATTGTGCAGATTGTCTGTCTGTCTTTTTTTTTAAAAAACACAGTATCATTGTGTCTCCCTGTCTTCACTTATTTTGCTCTCTCTCTCTTTCTCTCTTTCTATCTCCCTCTCCGTCTCCCCTACCCTTCTCTCTCTCTCTCTCGCTCTCTCGCTCGCTCGCTCTCTCTCTCTCTCTCGCTCGCTCTCTCTCTCTCTCTCTCTCTCTCTTTCTCATACAGTCTGTGTCTTTCTTTCTTTCTTTCTATCTCTCCCTCTCTCTCGCTCTCTCACGTCTGTTTTCTCTCTCACGGGATGTGTGGGCGGGTCGGGGGATGTATTTGTGGATGGTGGTTGTGTATGGGTGGGAGATCTTCTTCTTCTTCTTTGCGTTCATCCGGAGTGTTTTTTCAGATTTGATTGCGGTGTGCGTTAGGCACCCTTGGGTCGAAACCCTTAGGTCAACACATCCGGCATTTGCGTGCATTTTTGACCAGGTTAGCATTCCTGTGAGACTCACTTTTGTGGTACCGTCCACCTCCCAGCTGGTCAAGTTGGAACTGTCAAAGACTTCGCGGTCAGCCCTCAAAGGAAGGCAGGGACAGTCCATAGCATTTTTCGCCATCCTGGGTGGCTTCCATAATTACAGAGCCGACACATAGCGCCCTGGTGCTGGGCTCACCGAGGGAATCGTCACGTCCTGCTCGTGGCTGCTTTAATTCCTCATTTCAATATATTGGGCATTTCGTTTGCCCCGGGCCGTTTCCGCACAAACCAGATAGGTCTGCAGACTGTGTCCACTCAGCGAGTTTTCGATTCGGACATGTGCTTGTCGTTTTGCCCGTCAGAGCTGTTCCAGGCACGATGGACATTCGGAAACTACATAGAGCTGTTCCGAACAAGAGCGGCATTCGGAAACTAGGTAGTCAGAGCTGTTCCTAGCACGAGAGACATTCGGACGAGACATTTCACTCGGACGTAAATGCGTAGTGCCAATTTTTATTTTGCCACCCGTAGGACGGCACTTCCGGCTTCGGCGGGCATTTTTAATGAGATTAGCCTTCTTCGGGATCCAAGGCACGTTAGGCTTATAGTTGTGATGTCTCCCACATCTCAGCTAGTCAAGATAGAACGGTCAACGACATCATGGTCAACCCTCAAGGGAAGGCAGGGGAAGACCATGGGCATTCCCTCACTATCCAAGGAGGCTTCCATAATTGCAGAGCCAGCACATATTGCTGTGAGACTGGGTTCACCCGAGGAGTTGCAACGTCCTGCTCATGGCTGCTTTAGTTCCTCACTTCCATGTTTTTGGAATCTCGCGTGCCACTGGTTGCACACACCAGGAACGGTCAGATTGCGGGCGATATCCACTCGGTAAGCTTTTGCTTTCGACTTCGGACCACGCAATGGATTCGCTAGCCGTGAGTCCCATTTCGTGTTATTGAGACGTTTTTCTACTTTTGTCTACACTCACTATGAGTTAGATACAGACAGTTTTCGTAACCATTTCATTCGACTAGGGCACTTTTCTGCCTTTTAGTACTCGCTCACGAGGTAGGCTACATGTGCTGCCGGCTCAGCACCTTACCTCAGTGCAGCAGTGAACGCGAAACGGCCAGGCCCTCTCCTCCAGGAATCCCTCATATCCCCCAGCCGAGAGCCTTCGAACAAGTATCAGAACTGGGCATGTAGCGTGCTCAGTGTCTCACCTCTATTTTTCTGTAGGTGGGTATCGACCCGGCTCTCACATCCGAGGGTTTGTGGCTTAGAGGCGTTCAGCCTCAACTCTTGAAAGAGAGCCTTAGAGTATTGTCCGGACCAAGAACTTCTGCCTTCGTGCGCCTGATTTAATCTTTTGACTGCTATCCTCAGTCTACCTGCAGAGCAGCAGGTTGTGTCTCTCTTAGCCTGGCCCCTATCCCATAAGCTGTCCGATATATAGTTTTCATCCATCGGCAAGCACATGGGGTCAATGGGACACGCAAGCTCCCCCACCACGGCAAGGTGGAGACACATCGGGGAAGCGCCCTCCGGGTACAAGGTGATACATGCAAAACCACTGGACGCCTACCGACGAGCTTTCAAGCTCGCCGGCAGGACTGACCGAAAAAAAAAGCTATACCAGCTTACTGACTGCAGGCCCACTACTCATCGAGAGAGAGTGGGCGCTTATCGAGACTTTGTTGAACGGTCGTACAAATTTGCTCTTTTGCCCGCTCAAACCACGACCCTGGCTGCACGATGCGGTTACATTCTTGAAACGCCTGCCTCGCTAACTCACGTTGGCTGGGAAGATCCCATTTTGGTGCACCTCACACCGCCATCTGAGACAACGAACGCTAGACGCGGAACTGGTCTTGCGAACCAGACCAGCTCTCACGGTGGGAGATCTATTGGGTTGATGGGGGTGTGTGGGTGGGTGGGGATGTAAGTGTATGGTTGGGGATGAGTGTGTGCGTGAAGAGATGTGTGGTTAAGGGATGTGTGGTTGGGGGATGGGTGTTTGGGGGGGGGGGGTGTCGGTGGGTGGAGATATGTTTACGGTGGGTGGGTGATGCGTGTGTGGGGATGTGTGGTTGGTTAGGGATGTGTGGGTGGGTGTGGGGATGTGTGGGTGGGTGGGGGATGTGCCTCTTAACATGGTAATATGCATTGTTTATGTTTACGACATTCATTTGGCAATATATTTTTTTCTATGTGAATGTATCATGCACTATTGATTAACGAAAGATGAGTGATTGGAAGGGCCGAATGTAAGACGGGCCTGCGTGACCAATTTGTTAACTTTTGAAAATAAAGTTCATTCATTCGTTCGTTCGTTCGCTCTATCACGTCTGTTGCCTCATCTAACTGGACTGTCTCAGAACTGAAATGGTCGGAGAAATTGTGTCACAGCTGGGCGTGGTTCATGGATCACATGGTGTCACAGTTGGGCGTGGTTCATGGACAACTGGGTGTCACAGCTGGGCGTGGTTCATGGACCACTGGGTGTCACAGCTGGGCGTGGTTCATGGATCACTGGGTGTCACAGCTGGGCGTGGTTCATGGACCACTGGGTGTCACAGCTGGGCGTGGTTCATGGACCACTGGGTGTCACAGCTGGGCGTGGTTCATGGACCACTGGGTGTCACAGCTGGGCGTGGTTCATTGATCACTGGGTGTCACAGCTGAGCGTGGTTCATGGACCACTGGGTGTCACAGCTGGGCGTGGTTCATGGACCACTAGGTGCCATAGCTGGGCGTGATTCATGGACCACTGGGTGTCACAGCTGGGCGTGGTTCGTGCCACCCCTCCGCATCTGGGCTAGGTGAACCTTACAGTGATCTCCTCTGCACCGCCGACCACAGAGCCCCGTCGAGCTTTTTATAATCCATTTACAGGTATTCTTTGCAATGCGCATCGTGATATAATATATTCACTCTTACTCTAAATAGAGTATTGTGTTGTGTGTAACTGTTTGCAGGTGAACGAGTGAGTGCAGCAAAAAAATATGCCTACACCTAAACAGCTACAGCAACAAGCACGCGAGTCAACAGGTAATAGAGTATCTCTCTAATAGGTGCCTCAGAGTGGGCGTGCCTGGTCTAGCCTTGGAGGTCTCAACATTCGTGGTGCCTCTACCACTGACCTCGGACCTCGATGCGCAGGGTCCCCCACCAGTCAAACATGTGCTGGGCGGACCTCGACGAGCAGGGTACCCCCTCGACTACGGCTCAAACCGCTGGACCCCTTGGGGGTGGGGCCACATATGCCCCTCAACGCGCAGGGTACCCCTCGACTACGGCTCAAACCGCTGGACCCCTTGGGGGTCCGAGGCCTCGGATGCGCAGGGTACCCCCTCGACTACGGCTCAAACTGCTGGACCTTTTGGGGGTCCGAGGCCTCGGATGCGCAGGGTACCCCCTCGACTACGGCTCAAACCGCTGGACCCCTTGGGGGTTCGAGGCCTCGGACAGCGCAGGGTACCCCTCGACTACGGCTCAAACCGCGTGACCCCTTAGGGGTCCGAGGGTTCCCACCACCAATAATCAAACATGTGTTGGGGTGTGTATTTGATTGATACGACGCTACCCAGGACGTCGACGCGCAGGGTACCCGCTCGACTACGGCTCAAACCGCTGGACCCCTTGGGGGTTGGGGGTCTGAAGGTCCCCACCACCAATAATCAAACATGTGTTAGGGTGTGTATTTGATCGCTACGGCGCTACCCAGGACCTCGACGCGCAGGGTACCCCCTCGACTACGGCTCAAACCGCTATTACACACCTACTCGGGTTGGTTAAAGAAACCCAATGTCAGAACGATTGTCTTCTTAGTTACAGTGGCACCGGACTTCCTGCAGGCAATGATTGCAGGCAGGGTTCAGGACGCCATCATCTGGAAAGACTAGTGAGAAAGTGGACACAAACACAGACCACATTAATGTTAGCCGTTGTTGTGTTACGCATAACAAATATTAGCGCCTTTATAACTGACAGCTCATCGTTTAGCTGCAGCCATAGTTGTAGTTCTCAAACAATTCCTGACCAAACAACTCGTAATTCCTAAAGGTTTCCCAAACATCACGCGAGGCTGATGATGTTTTCATCTGGCGCGGACATAGTTATCAACTCTCGGAGACACCCATGACCTCCTCTTCTTCTATCGCACAAATCCATTTGTCCTTCGTCGATCTGCCAAGATGGCTACCCGCTGATATCCAAGGTCTTCCTCTGTGTTGTGGCAACAGTTGTGTCGAACGCAGTGAATTTATTGGCTACTTGCTTATAACGGACCTGGACAGTGTCCAACAATGTCTTCCACTACTGTGCTACCGTCTCGTTTTAATGTTCGACCTGTTGTTGTTGCTGTTGTTGTTGTTTATTTTCTACATTAATGTTTATATTACTAATCACGTGATACAGAATATACGTCAGACTTTAAGTCATTTGTTTTCAGCGATTAAAAAAAAAAAAAAGAAAAAAAAAAAAAGAAGAAGGGGCCGTTAAACTGTGGATAGTAAACATTCATACTAAACTGTGGATATTAAACATTATATAAACTGTGGATAGTAAACATTCATACTAAACTGTGGATATTAAACATTCATACTAAGCTGTGAATATTAAACATTATATAAACTGTGGATAGTAAACATTCAAACTAAACTGTGGATATTAAACATTATATAAACTGTGGATAGTAAACATTCATAATAAACTGTGGATATTAAACATTATATAAACTGTAGATAGTAAACATTCATACTAAACTGTGGATATTAAACATTATATAAACTGTGGATAGTAAACATTCATACTAAACTGTGGATATTAAACATTATATAAACTGTGGATAGTAAACATTCATACTAAACTGTGGATAATAAACATTATATAAACTGTGGATAGTAAACATACTAAACTGTGGATATCTTCTTCTTCTTCGTTCATCCGGATATTTTTTTCCGGATGTGACTGCGTTGTGCCTGTTTACAGCAGAGCTGTGTTCTTGCGCCGTTAGGCCGACACATCCGACTTCTGCGGGTATTTGTTGACCGGGTTAACCTTCCCGTGGAAACTGTGGATATTAAACATTATATAAACTGTGGATAGTAATAATTCATACTAAACTGTGGATATTAAACATTATATAAACTGTGGATAGTAAACATTCATACTAAACTGTGGATATTAAACATTCACACTAAAGGACCCTGAAGACATATATATCGTGTATGTCATGGCTCTGACAATAGGTTGCTATTGCCGTGGTACCGGATCGCTGACTATTATTGGGTGGCTGCTTATAATGTTATATTTGAATGGCTGGTTAGACTGTAATATTTCAACTCTCTTTCACATCTTCCATCTATCATTCCGGAATCTCATAATTTCACACTAATTATACAGTATTTAACAGCTCGCCTAGCAATTTCACAACATTTTTTTTATCACGGATGACAATCACTGTAACATACACATCAACACTTGTGATTACAAGGAGAACACATCGGCTGCAATATAAACCTTGCCCACAACGAGTCTGAGCCGGTCTAACCTCTACCACGGTCTCAGCTGCGAGTGTTATTTCGGATGACTTGTCTCTCCTGGACGCGGTCTAAAGCGTGCTTGTCGCACAAGAATGAATCACTGAAAAACGAGAAGTAGGTTGAGAGCTTTACCAAAGCACAACTACAAAAAACAATGGACGTTGCGGCCAAAACCTTCGTCAGCACAGAACAAACAAACAAAAATAGATTAACAAATACTTATCTGTGTCCTAGCTTGAAACGGCTATCCATGGGTGGAATGAAACGGATGTTGTGTTAAAGGGGTCAACTGACTAAAGGTCAGTAGAGCCAGAAACTCGGTGACTTAAATAAAACTGTGTTGGACATTGAGGCCGTGAGGGGAAAGTGAACCCACCTGGAAGATAAGACGGTTTTCCAATGTCTTGCGATCGCGTTCGTGAGATGTGCACGATTTTATCGCCGTAACACGTATGTCGGCAACCCCACAGTAGTCGGAACTGTTGAAGTGTAGGGGTACCGGTTTCTTGGCACCACTGTCGATATCGGATAAATGTTGTCTAAATCTGTCCGCCAGACGAAGGCTCATCTTTCCAAGATACCTCATGTCGTAACGTGTGCAGATGATCGCATAGAGGTCGCACAATGCAATCTGCACTTTCAGCCGTGATGAGAGTGTGAGGTTTCACTGAGAAGAAGGTTTCACTTTCACCATTGACAGTTTATATGGTGCTATGTACTTGTATACTTGTAAGACGCCTCCTTTCCTCCATTATTCTACCCTTGGACACCCTTGGGCAAGGTGGAGTACCCGTTTAGACCCCCAATCAGGGTTACGTGAAGCCATGGAAGCAGGTGGTGTTTTGAGTGTGACAGCAGCCGACAGATAGTTGTTGATTTTGGTCTGCACTCTGCGGCGATAAACAGATGATCTCATCAGTATAGACAATGGCTATGGCCACCGACTAGTACAGTCACTGCCCAGATGGAAAGCAATGGCAAACTATTTTCTGCAAAACTTGCCAAGAAACCATAACAATCATGAAAGGACACATAGAGGTGTTCCAGAATATTGTTATGGGAGCGAGGTTCTGCAAAGGACATGCTACTGAATGAATGAATACTTGTATAGATCAACCGTCACTCGATGGGTAGTGTGGGCAATACAGCGCCGGCCGCTTGTATTTTCAGCATTTCCTGCTGCCTATTGTAAGCTGCGTCGATCTGGGAGAGCAGGTCAGTTGAACAAACTGAAACATTCTCAAGTCGATGGGAATTTGAACTCACGTCACTTTTTATGTGGCTGTTGTCTATCTTTTCTACTGCATCATGCTGTAGTCTGGTTTACTGTATCAAGTGTCCTTATTAGATAGTGTGCATGCCATGTGTATCCTTATTTTGATTGATCTGTTTGATAGTGTGCATGCCATGTGTATCCTTATTTTGATTGATCTGTTTGATAGTGTGCATGCCATGTGTATCGTTATTTTGATTGATCTGTTTGATAGTGTGCATGCCATGTGTATCGTTATTTTGATTGATCTGCTTGATGTGATTCCTCCAGCTGAGGAAGTTACTGTCCCTGTATGTGGGAATGGCTGGCTTCCTGTGTGGGCTCGCCCTGCTCATAGTCTGTGGTTTCATCAAGCTAGCCTCCAGAGCTAGCGCCCCGACCACCAACATCACAGCTCCGACAAACATGACAATGTTCGATATTTTAACAGAAGCAACAAACAACTCCCCTGACTTCTCATTGAGTACCTGGGTACCCTCTCAGACTGTTGATACAACAACGACGAGTGCAGACGCCGGGGAACACTCCGACATACCAGCAACTGCCTTCATGTCCATCATCGGGTTCTCTCTCATGGACATCGGCTTCGACATGAGTGTGTCCCTGACCAGAGCGTTTATTCTAGAGAGTACTCCGACCTTCCAGCACACCCGACTTCTCGTCCTGGCCACGGTGGTGGCGTCCATGGCAGGCACCACCTTCTCCATCATTGGCTGCTTTGACTTCCCCCGCATCCTTGGTGCTCTATTCCAGGTGGAGGGGGTTGCTGCGGCGCTGATCTTCTTTTGTGGTTTATTGATCGCCATTATCATCATCGGCTATTGCTGCACAACATTCACCGGCAACATGATCAGTAAAAAAGCACAGCCTATAGGAAGCACCAGCGACCTCCAGAATTCACCAGCACACCAGTCTCAGGAATCTAAAGACACGGGAACTCTAAGAGTGTCTAGAAGAAGGTTTCAGAAAGGAAGATCACAAAGCCACCTGGAGAAACTCCGCGAAGACAAACCCTATGTTCCAGATATACTGCATACTGAGGAAGGGGATCATTCTACACGTCCACTGCTGCTGGAGGACAGCACTAAAGTCAAGTACGCTGCCATATCCAGCAGCTCGTCTTTCCTGTACCCAACCAAAGAAGTGACTGACATAAATTCCAAAGCCAGAACGGCAGCTGCCCGGAATGTATACCGCACCCCATCAATGGACGACGTCTCCAAGACAGAATCTACCCATGATGACAACGTAGACATCGAGGAACCCAAACCGGATGGTGTGTCAGAGATGGAGGACGCGAGTATGCCACTCTATGAGCAGCAGCATGTTGATAACAGCGTGTCGGCGGTGCTAGCAGCCATCAGACAGTCCTACTCCATGTCTGTGTCAGTGATGCAGTCGCCTCTGGGGGACTTTCACACCAGGAAACTGCAGCAGCTTCAAGGGAAGAAAACCACAGATCACAGCCTCGAGACCTAAAGCTCGCTTAAACACACGACTGGTCATTCTTACAGTATCATCCTTCTTCACGGTGGGCAGCAGTCTAGGTTTTATCGTCTACGTGTCCAACACGCTGACAGTTGGGATATTCCACGGAGATCCGACGGCCGCTGCTGGCACTGAGGGATATATACTCTACGAGAAGGGTCTTCAGACAGCGGCTTTTGGCAACTTGGTCCTCTACTCTGCTTACATGTTGATCAGCATGAACAACACCAAGATCATTGACCTCATCGGTAAGTTGTGTTTGTGTCCACTACCACTGACCTAATCAGTAAGTTATGGCTGTGTCCACTACCTAGAGACAACGGGAAAGGGGGAGACCTCAGAGAGGTTAACATTAGCAACATTACAACCACACGGATCCATGTTGATATCCACAGTAGCACATAACAATAATCACACGGATCCATGTTGATATCCACAGTAGTACATAGCAACTAAATAAATACCAGAGGACATAGCAAACAATCAAAGCTATTGAGACTCAGTGGGTTCAGATATCTCAGCTACCTTCCCTGAATGACAGCACTGCCTTGTGAATGTATCTGAGCTACCTTCCCTTCTTGTGAATGTATCTCAGCTACCTTCCCTGAATGACAGCATTGTCTTGTGAATGTATATCAGCTACCTTCCCTTCTTGTGAATGTATCTCAGCTACCTTCCCTGAATGATAGCACTGCCTTGTGAATGTATCTGAGCTACCTTCCCTTCTTGTGAATTTATCTCAGCTACCTTCCCTGAATGCCAGCATTGTCTTGTGAATGTATCTCAGCTACCTTCCCTAAATGACAGCATTGTCTTATGAATGTATTTCAACTACCTTCCCTGAATGACAGCACTGCTTTGTGAATGTATCTGAGCTACCTTCCCTTCTTGTGAATGTATCTCAGCTACCTTCCCTGAATGACAGCACCGTCTTTTGAATGTATCTCAACTACCTTCCCTAAATGACATCATTGTCTTGTGAATGTATCTCAACTACCTTCCCTAAATGACATCATTGTCTTGTGAATGTATCTCAGCTACCTTCCTTGAATGACAGCACTTCTTGACAATGCATTTACGTTATCTCTTCTTCTGTCATCACACGACATGTCAGCTGTCGGGGAAGCACAGTCGACGCACTTGTAATCTATGTCATCCAAAGTGTCGTGTCTTCACAATTATGTCAGCGAGAAAATGTCCCACACTGTCCAGTCTTTGATGTTGACTGTCCAGTCTTGGATGTTGACTGTCCAGTCTTGGATGTTGACTGTCCAGTCTTGGATGTTGACTGTCCAGTCTTGGATGTTGACTGTCCAGTCTTGGATGTTGACTGTCGAGGTTGTGCTCCCAATCTCAGACAACACATGTCAGCGAGACAATGTCCCATACTGTCCAGTCTTGGATGTTGTATGTCGAGGATGTGCTCCCTATCTCAGACAACACATGTCAGCGAGACAATGTCCCATACTGTCCAGTCTTGGATGTTGTATGTCGAGGATGTGCTCCCTATCTCAGACAACACATGTCAGAGAGACAATGTCCCATACTGTCCAGTCTTGAATGTTGACTGTCCAGTCTTGAATGTTGACTGTCTAGTGTTGAATGTTGACTGTCCAGTCTTGACTGTTGACTGTCCAGTCTTGGATGTGGTCTGTCCAGTCTTGGATGTGGTCAGTCCGGGATGTTCTGCCTGTCTCAGACAACACATGTCAGCAAGACAATGCCCACACTTGGATGCTGTCAGTCCAATATTTACTCACCTCTCCACCATTTGACCTCGGCTGTTCCCCGCAGAGCCATTTTGTACAAGCAGCCAAGGTGAGTTGCGTGACCCATCCAGACACACGGTCCATGCTTCACGTCTGACACGAGTGGTTTATGCAGACGTGAATGAGTACTTCTTTGGTCCAAGAAATGTTTCATGCACGTACTGTAGACGCAATGTTTCACTCACGTACTATACATGAAATGTGGCAGGATCCAGCCTCCCGCACCCATACAATAGAAGATGAACCCAGAGACTTGTCTCGTCTGATTCCCACACAAAGTGTGTCCCAGTGTTCTGTCAGACCACATACAGTCAGTCACTGCAGGGCCGGACAAGGCTAGCTCGGTCTTGTGGTCTGCCGCCTGGACACGTCTGAACTTATGTCTGTCATGCCGGTCTCTCTGGCTGTGGGGTTACAACACTTTCTCTCTGTAATCCCGTTTATCACGCAGAGTCTCGTAGCGGAGCGAGAGCTGAGGCGGTTCGACCCCCGCTCGTGACTTGCGGGATACTGAGCCGGCCGCTCAGAAAGCAATGGCAAACTACTGAGCGTAATATTGCCAAGAGATCAACATACAGCTGAAAGATGCTGGTGTTGACAGCTAAGTCCTGTAAAGGATATGCTAAAAAAAAAAAAAATGTCTGTCATATTTGATGCAGTCAACAACAACCAAGTAACACGTTCATTACAAGCCACGACTACAACAACCAAACAAAATGTTTATTACAAGCCATTGAAAATAATAAGAGTCAGGGAAAATGACCAGACCGATTGCAAAAGTAAATCTGTTCTTCTGTAAAACTGTACTTGTGTAAATCTGTACTTGTGTAAATCCGCACTTGTGTAAATCCGCACTTGTGTAAATCTGCTCTTGTGTAAATATATGCTTGTGTAAAACTTTCTTGCGTAAATCTGTTCGTGTGTAAATCTGTTCTAGTGTAAATATGTCCCAGTGTACAGCTGCACTTGTGTAAATATGTACTAGTCCCCCCCCCCCACTACTTTCAATGTGCCCACTGAATCGTAACACCTATCATCCCGCCATCATCCTCCATCTTACTCCGTCGGTTGGGTATAAAAAGAATCTTCTTCTTCTTCTTCAGCGTTCCGAGCCATTGAGGTTCTTTGCTGCAGATACAATCCGTCTTCATTCCTCTCTCTGGTGGACCTTCTCTTGCCAGTCGTTGATTCCAAGTGCTTGTAGGTCTGTATGTATATTATCTCTCCACCGTCTTCTTGGTCTACCTCGGGGTCTACGGTCATTTATTTCCTGGGTGTAAGCGAGTTTTGTTTCCCTATTATCTTCCATTCTTTCTATATGCCCCAGCCATTTTAGTCTATTAGCCTTCATGATACCAGTGATTAGCGGGGACTTAAACAGATCATAAATGTCTTTGTTACTTCTTCTTTTCCACTCTCCACTTTGTGTATCCCTAATGGGTCCAAAGATGCGTCTTAAAATTTTGTTCTCAATGGTTTGTAACAAGGCTTCGTCTCCTTTCGTTGTACTCCAGGTTTCAGAGCCATACAGCACAACTGGTCTGATCAGTGTTTTGTATATTGTGATTTTGGTGTTACGAGATAGCGCCTTTGATTTTAGTAGATGTTGTAGTGCATAGTATATCTTATTTCCAGAGTTGATTCTAGTTTGTATTTCTTCCCTTATGATGTTGGAGCAGTTGAAGATTGTACCCAGGTATTTGTATGTTTCCGTTCTTTTAATGGTCATATTATCTATTTGTATGTGGCCAGAGTTTTTACAGAGTTTTTGTCACAGCCTCACATAGGGACGGTACCAACATGAAAGTAAGAGATACTGGCGAAGGGACAGAACTCCAGCAAAGGGGAAAGAACCGAGTCACTCGAAGGCTCGAATAATCCAGAGCCTTCTCGAAGGACCGGTCAGGGTGTCCACAGCCCCGTGGACACTGATGGGGCCCGCCGATTGCGGGGTCCACGAGAAACTCAGAGAGAGTTGCCACCCGTGTCGGATTGCGACGCGTGTGGAAGGACAGACACGGACTGGACATCGAGGAAGCAACAGGGCTTACCTTAAGGGGACTTGATAGTAGACCCAATTGTATTTAGGGGTCTTAGACATATGTTTAGATAGCTGCTAGAGTTATTGTGTTAATCATGTTCATTGTAAACTCCTGTGATACGCAACTTGTTGAATGCTGGCTTGTGAAAACTCGCTTCGCCAGCGTACTGTAATATACATGTAAATAAATGTTGCTAGATTGTATCTGAACGGAGTTTGTTGCCTGTATGAGCCCGAGTTTCAATCCCCTAGAGATCTAGGACGGTGACAGTTTCCGTTCTTTTAATGGTCATATTATCTATTTGTATGTGGCCAGAGTTTTTAGCTATTCCGTCTCTTGAAATTACCATATATTTTGTCTTATCTTGGTTGATAACCAGCCCCATCTGTTGGGCTTTTTCCTTTAAGTGAGTCAATATTTCCAATGTCTTTTGTTCACTTTGCCCTATAATATCTATATCATCTGCATAACCAAGCAGCTCAGCTTGGATGTTCCTCCAATATCACATTCCTCATTTATCTTCCTTACAACTTTCTCTAGAGCCAGATTGAAGAGTAGCGGCGATAGTGCATCATCCTGTTTCAAGCCAGATGTTATTTGGAAGGGGTCTGATTTCCTGCCTTTATATGTTACTAAATTATAAGTATCTTCCATGCATAAAAAGAATACACCAGAGATATTCTGAGTTACTCACAGATCGCAACTGTGGATTAAGTACTAACATTTTTTTCAATTCTCATTTTCTCTTCATTGCTTTCATTTTTCATTCTTTTGTTCTTCTCGTCCTGTCGTCACCTTCTGTTTTAGTCACAGGAGATCTCCTTGACTATATGTTGTGTTTGTGAATGTGTTTGTTCGCTGATGAAGGATAATGGCCGCAACGTCCTGTTTGTGTCGTAAATCTGTTATGTAAAGCTGCACTACTTTGTGTCATTTTATATTGTAAATATGTACTAGTGTACAGCTGCACTTGTGTATATATGTACTTGTATACAGCTGTACTTACGTAAACCTGTTCTTGTGTAAATATGTACTTGCGTTAATATGTGTTTGTACAAATCTGTTCTTCGTATAACTGTACTTGTGTAAATCTGTTCTTCTGTAAAACTGTACTTCTGTAAAACGGTACTGCTGTAGAATTGTTTATCTGTAAAATAGTACTGTAAAAGCATTAGTTTTGGTTTGGTTTTTCTTGGTGCCTACGTCTTGCACTGATATATGTCCTTATGTCTAAGTCCTGCAGCCTTAATTCCTCAGGCTCAAACACCCCTCTGCCATACACCGCAAGGTTATTGGCAGTAAATGACCGTTTTGACAGTCTAAGTCCTGCACTGTTGTTTGTCCTGGTGTCTAAGTCTTAGACTATTTGTTTTGATGTCAAAGTCCTATACCAGTGGTTCTCAACCGGTGGGGAATTCCCCCCCCCCCCCCCTCCAGGGGTACGGTTCTGTACGTCTCACCCTTCTAACATTCAATTTATAAAGTAAGTAGACCCACAAATCATGTTATATGTGGACGTCTTGTCTTGTTTTAGTATGTGCTATTAAATTTAGCTTCCATTATTACGTATACTGTGTAGGGGCGGGGCGGGAAGTTTAGTTAGGAAATACAAAAGGGGAAGAGGGAAGGAATGACGTTCTGAAAATATGGTGAAAAGAGGGGGGGGGGGGGGCACGGGCCAAAAAAGGTTGAGAACCACTGTCCTATACGGTTTGTCCTTATGTCTAAGTCCTACACTATTTGTCCTGCCGTTTAAGTCCTTTACTGTTTGTCCTGGTGTCTAAGTCCTACACTGTTTGTCCTGGTATCTAAGTCCTACACTATTTGTCTGGTGTCTAAATCCTACATTGTTTGTCCTGGTGTCTAAGTCCTACACTGTTTGTCCTGACGTTTAAGTCCTTTACTGTTTGTCCTGGTGTCTACGTTCTACACTATTTGTCCTGGTGTCTAAGTCCTACACTGTTTGTCCTGGTGTCTCAGTCCTACACTGTTTGTCCTGGTGTCTCAGTCCTACACTGTTTGTCCTGGTGTCTAAGCCCTATACTGTTTGTCCTGGTGTCTAAGTCCTACACTGTTTGTCCCGGTGTCTAAGTCCTACACTATTTGTCCCGGTGTCTCAGTCCTACACTGTTTGTCATGGTGTCTCAGTCCTACACTGTTTGTCCTGGTGTCTCAGTCCTACACTGTTTGTCCTGGTGTCTAAGCCCTACACTGTTTGTCCTGGTGTCTAAGTCCTACACTATTTGTCCCGGTGTCTAAGTCCTACACTGTTTGTCATGGTGTCTCAGTCCTACACTGTTTGTCCTGGTGTCTCAGTCCTACACTGTTTGTCCTGGTGTCTAAGCCCTACACTGTTTGTCCTGGTGTCTAAGTCCTACACTATTTGTCCCGGTGTCTAAGTCCTACACTGTTTGTCCTGGTGTTGTATCCTACACTATTTGTCCCGGTGTCTCAGTCCTACACTGTTTGTCCTGGTGTCTAAGTCCTACACTGTTTGTCCTGGTGTTGTATCCTACACTATTTGTCCCGGTGTCTAAGTCCTACACTGTTTGTCCTGGTGTTGTATCCTACACTATTTGTCCCGGTGTCTAAGTCCTACACTGTTTGTCCTGGTGTTGTATCCTACACTATTTGTCCCGGTGTCTCAGTCCTACACTGTTTGTCCTGGTGTCTAAGTCCTACACTGTTTGTCCTGGTGTTGTATCCTACACTGATGCAGTGTGTCCCTGCCCACAGGCGAGAAGCTGCAGTTCGTGCTGTGCCACGCCCTGCTGATGGGGTCCCTGCTGGCGGTGATCCTGACCCAGCGCGTGGAGGCCTACTTCGTGTTCATGGTGTTCTGTGGAGCCTTCAGGACCTGCGCCTTCACCCTGCCCTTCGTGCTGGCCAACAAGTTCACACAGGAGGAGGAGGAGGTCAGTCCTCGTCTAGTGATGGCGACCTTAGCTTCTGCAGTCTTCGACCAGAGACAACGACCAGAGACAACGACCAGAGACAGCGACCAGAGACAACGACCAGAGACAACGACCAGAGACAACGACCAGAGACAACGACCAGAGACAGCGAACAGAGACAACGACCAGAGACAGCGACCAGAGACAACGACCAGAGACAACGACCAGAGACAACAACCAGAGACAGCGACCAGAGACAGCGACCAGAGACAACGACCAGAGACAACGACCAGAGACAACGACCAGAGACAACGACCAGAGACAATGACCAGAGACAACGACCAGAGACAATGACCAGAGACAACGACCAGAGACAACGACCAGAAACAACGTGCCTAATACTTTCATTTGAGATCAGTTGTTGTCAATTGTGATAACATTCTAGCAGTTGAGATAAGATTCTAATAGCTGAGATAATATTCTACAACCTGAGCTAATTTTCTAAAAGCTGAGATACTATTCTAACAGCTGAAAAAGTATTCAAAGAGCTTGGATAAGATTCTAACAGTGGCAAAAAACAGCTAAAAGTCAGACACAGACAAATCAGTCGCTATGGTAACGAACAAAGGCAAAACGAAGCAGGAAATGCCAATGCACGGGAACATTATTGCAAATTTGAATAACGAAGACACAAACCATAGATTGTATGATTTATTGCCTGACATATTTCACTGTATCTCGTCGCCATGATCCCAAAGCTTGTGTGTAGTTTCTTGTCAACCCAGTTTGGTATGTCTTCTTCTTCTTCTTCTTCTTCTTCTTCTTCTTCTTCTTCTTCTTCTTCTTCTTCTTCTTCTTCTTCTTCTTCTTCTTCTTCTTCTTCTTCTTCTTCTTCTTCTTCTTCTTCTTCTTCTTCTTCTTCTTCTTCTTCTTCTTCTTCTCTTCTTCTTCTTCTTCTTCTTCTCTTCTTCTTCTTCTTCTTCTTCTTCTTTCCTTCTTCTTCTTCTTCTTCTTCTTCTTCTTCTTCTTCTTCTTCTTCTTCTTCTTCTTCTTCTTCTTCTTCTTCTTCTTCTTCTTCTTCTTCTTCTTCTTCTTCTTCTTCTTCTTCTTCTTCTTCTTCTTCTTCTTCTTCTTCTTCTTCTTCTTCTTCTTCTTCTTCTTGTTCTTGTTCTTGTTCTTCTTCTTCTTCTTCTTCTTCTTCTTCTTCTTCTTCTTCTTCTTCTTCTTCTTCTTCTTCTTCTTCTTCTTCTTCTTCTTCTTCTTCTTCTTCTTCTTCTTCTTCTTCTTCTTCTTCCTTCTTCTTCTTCCTTCTTCTTCTTCTTCTTCTTCTTCTTCTTCTTCTTCTTCTTCTTCTTCTTCTTCTTGTTCTTCTTCTTCTTCTTCTTCTTCTTCTTCTTCTTCTTCTTCTTCTTCTTCTTCTTCTTCTTC
>JACEFZ010025199.1:0-20000 GCA_014155875.1 Cepaea nemoralis | reverse complement strand
CACTAGAGTTCTACAATGTACTCAGTAAACACACTAGAGTTCTACAATGTACTCAGTAAAACACACTAGAGTTCTACCAATGTACTCAGTAAACACACTAGAGTTCTACAATGTACTCAGTAAACACACTAGAGTTCTACAATGTACTCAGTAAACACACTAGAGTTCTACAATGTACTCAGTAAACACACTAGAGTTCTACAATGTACTCAGTAAACACACTAGAGTTCTACAATGTACTCAGTAAACACACTAGAGTTCTACAATGTACTCAGTAAACACACTAGAGTTCGACAATGTACTCAGTAAACACACTAGAGTTCTACAATGTACTCAGTAAACACACTAGAGTTCTACAATGTACTCAGTAAACACACTAGAGTTCTACAATGTACTCAGTAAACACACTAGAGTCCTACAATGTACTCAGTAAACACACTAGAGTTCTACAATGTACTCAGTAAACACACTAGAGTTCTACAATGTACTCAGTAAACACACTAGAGTTCTACAATGTACTCAGTAAACACACTAGAGTTCTACAATGTACTCAGTAAACACACTAGAGTTCTACAATGTACTCAGTAAACACACTAGAGTTCTACAATGTACTCAGTAAACACACTAGAGTTCTACAATGTACTCAGTAAACACACTAGAGTTCTACAATGTACTCAGTAAACACACTAGAGTTCTACAATGTACTCAGTAAACACACTAGAGTTCTACAATGTACTCAGTAAACACACTAGAGGTTCTACAATGTACTCAGTAAACACACTAGAGTTCTACAATGTACTCAGTAAACACACTAGAGTTCTACAATGTACTCAGTAAACACACTAGAGTTCGACAATGTACTCAGTAAACACACTAGAGTTCTACAATGTACTCAGTAAACATTCTAGAGTTCTACAATCCACTCAGTAAACACACTAGAGTTTTACAATTTACTCAGTAAACATATTAGAGTTCTACAATGTACTCAGTAAACACACTAGAGTTCTACAATGTACTCAGTAAACATTCTAGAGGTCTACAATCCACTCAGTAAACACACTAGAGTTTTACAATTTACTCAGTAAACATATTAGAGTTCTACAATGTACTCAGTAAACACACTAGAGTTTTACAATTTACTCTGTAAACATATTAGAGTTCTACAATGTACTCAGTAAACATATTAGAGTTCTACAATGTACTCAGTAAACATATTAGAGTTCTACAATTTACTCTGTAAACATATTAGAGTTCTACAATGTACTCAGTAAACACGTTAATGTTCTACCATGTCCTGTAGTAAACACACTAAAGAATATATTTGACCTCGGCAGGCACAGAGTGACCACACTGGCAAGAGTCAACCATCGAAGAACCTGGGCAAGGTGATGACCCTGATCGGCTTCCTGATGCCCACCCACTTCATCCTGATGTCCACCTTCATGGGCCCGCTGATGGACGCCACGGGCAACGTCTGGGCGCCCCTGATGTACAGTCTGTGCTCCTGCACCGTGTCCCTCATCATCTTCTCCTCGCTGTTCTTCATCAAAAGCTAGACAGATCAATCCGTTTGCGATTGATGCGCTCTCAGGGAAGGTATAAGAACGAGCAGAGATCACAGAGCACTCCCACTGAACACAAACATCGAAGACTGCGGCTGTATGGTTGTTGAAATGTGAAACAGAACAAGGGATGTGAATGTATGTCTCGTGCTGTTTCATGAGATGTCAGTGATTGGTATCACAATATCTCATCCACATTTCAGTGATTGGTATCACAATATCTCATCCGCATTTCAGTGATTGGTATCACAATATCTCATACAAATGTCAGTGATTGGTATCACAATATCTCATCCAGATGTCAGTGATTGGTATCACAATATCTCATGCAGATGTTAGTGATTGGTATCACAATATCTCATCCATATGTCAGTGATTGGTATCACAATATCTCATCCAGATGTCAGTGATTGGTATCACAATATCTCATCCATATGTCAGTGATTGGTATCACAATATCTCATCCATATGTCAGTGATTGGTATAACAATATCTCATCCAGATGTCAGTGATTGGTATCACAATATCTCATCCATATGTCAGTGATTGGTATCACAATATCTCATCCATATGTCAGTGATTGGTATCACAATATCTCATCCATATGTCAGTGATTGGTATCACAATATCTCATCCAGATGTCAGTGATTGGTATCACAATATCTCATCCAGATGTCAGTGATTGGTATCACAATATCTCATCCATATGTCAGTGATTGGTATCACAATATCTCATCATATGTCAGTGATTGGTATCACAATATCTCATCCATATGTCAGTGATTGTAACACAATATCTCATCTAGATTGCCAGTGATTGGTATCACAATATCTCATCCATATGTCAGTGATTGGTATCACAATATCTCATCCATATGTCAGTGATTGGTATCACAATATCTCATCATATGTCAGTTGATTGGTATCACAATATCTCATCCATATGTCAGTGATTGGTATCACAATATCTCATCCAGATGTCAGTGATTGGTATCACAATATCTCATCCATATGTCAGTGATTGGTATCACAATATCTCATCTAGATGCCAGTGATTGGTATCACAATATCTCATCCAGATGTCAGTGATTGGTATCACAATATCTCATCCATATGTCAGTGATTGGTATCACAATATCTCATCCATATGTCAGTGATTGGTATCACAATATCTCATCCATATGTCAGTGATTGGTATCACAATATCTCATCTAGATGCCAGTGATTGGTATCACAATATCTCATCCATATGTCAGTGATTGGTATCACAATATCTCATCCATATGTCAGTGATTGGTATCACAATATCTCATCCAGATGTCAGTGATTGGTATCACAATATCTCATCCATATGTCAGTGATTGGTATCACAATATCTCATCTAGATGCCAGTGATTGGTATCACAATATCTCATCCAGATGTCAGTGATTGGTATCACAATATCTCATCATATGTCAGTGATTGGTATCACAATATCTCATCCATATGTCAGTGATTGGTATCACAATATCTCATCCATATGTCAGTGATTGGTATCACAATATCGCATCCAGATGTCAGTGATTGGTATCACAATATCTCATCCATATGTCAGTGATTGGTAACACAATATCGCATCCAGATGTCAGTGATTGGTGCCACAATATCTCATCCATATGTCAGTGATTGGTGCCACAATATCTCATCCAGATGTCAGTGATTGGTATCACAATATTTCATCCATATGTCAGTGATTGGTATCACACTATCTCACCCACATGTCAGTGATTGGTATCACAATATCGCATCCAGATGTCAGTGATTGGTGCCACAATATCGCATTGCATGTCAGAGATTGGTATCACTGGTTCTGTCGTCCTGCAACTGAGTTGAGTGCGTGGAGCGACACTGTGAGCTGTGGATTTCATGTGACATTGTCATCAACCCCCGAGTGCGGTCAGACATTGACATCAACCCACGGGTGCGGTCAGACATTGACATCAACCCACGAGTGCGGTCAGACATTGACATCAACCTACGAGTGCGGTCAGACATTGACATCAACCTACGAGCGCGGTCAGACATTGACATCAACCTACGAGCGCGGTCAGACATTGACATCAACCTACGAGTGCGGTCAGACATTGACATTAACTCACGGTCAGACATTGACATCAACCCACGAATGCGGTCAGGAGTGACAGATTCTTACTGCCCAGTCTTCTTATGTGTGTTAGAGCTCACCTTTGGCACTGCAACACTCACTCTATCGGTATAAGATAACAGTTATCTGTTGTTGATGCAGGTATTCTCTCATCTCTACCTCGTTATAACATAGAAGTTATCTGTTGTTGTTGGTGCAGGTATTCTCTCATCTCTACCTCGTTATAACATAGAAGTTATCTGTTGTTGTTGGTGCAGGTATTCTCTCATCTCTACCTCGTTATAACATAGAAGTTATCTGTTGTTGTTGGTGCAGGTATTCTCTCATCTCTACCTCGGTATAACATAGAAGTTATCTGTTGTTGTTGGTGCAGGTATTCTCTCATCTCTACCTCGTTATAACATAGAAGTTATCTGTTGTTGTTGGTGCAGGTGTTCTCTCATCTCTACCTCGGTATAACATAACAGTTATCTGTTGTTGTTGGTGCAGGTGTTCTCTCATCTCTACCTCGGTATAACATAGAAGTTATCTGTTGTTGTTGGTGCAGGTATTCTCTCATCTCTACCTCGGTATAACATAGAAGTTATCTGTTGTTGTTGGTGCAGGTATACTCTCATCTCTACCTCGGTAAACATAAAAGTTATCTGTTGTTGGTGCAGGTATACTCTCATCTCTACCTCGGTATAACATAACAGTTATCTGTTGTTGGTGCAGGTATACTCTCATCTCTACATCGGTATAACATAACAGTTATCTGTTGTTGTTGGTGCAGGTATTCTCTCATCTCTACCTCGGTATAACATAGAAGTTATATGTTGTTGTTGGTGCAGGTATTCTCTCATCTCTACCTCGGTAAACATAACAGTTATCTGTTGTTGTTGGTTTGCAGGTATTCTCTCATCTCTACCTCGGTATAACATAACAGTTATCTGTTGTTGTTGGTGCAGGTATACTCTCATCTCTACCTCGGTATAACATAGAAGTTATCTGTTGTTGTTGGTGCAGGTATTCTCTCATCTCTACCTCGTTATAACATAACAGTTATCTGTTATTGTTGGTGCAGGTATACTCTCATCTCTACCTCGGTATAACATAACAGTTATCTGTTGTTGTTGGTGCAGGTATTCTCTCATCTATACCTCGGTATAACATAACTGTTATCTGTTGTTGGTGCAGGTATACTCTCATCTCTACCTCATTATAACATAGAAGTTATCTGTTGTTGTTGGTGCAGGTATACTCTCATCTCTACCTCGTTATAACATAGAAGTTATCTGTTGTTGTTGGTGCATGTATTCTCTCATCTCTACCTCGTTATAACATAGAAGTTATCTGTTGTTGGTGCACGTATTCTCTCATCTCTCCTTCGTTATAACATAGAAGTTATCTGTTGTTGTTGGTGCACGTATTCTCTCATCTCTCCTTCGTTATAACATAGAAGTTATCTGTTGGTGGTGCACGTATTCTCTCATCTCTCCTTCGTTATAACATAGAAGTTATCTGTTGTTGGTGCACGTATTCTCTCATCTCTCCTTCGTTATAACATAGAAGTTATCTGTTGTTGGTGCACGTATTCTCTCATCTCTCCTTCGTTATAACATAGAAGTTATCTGTTGTTGGTGCACGTATCTCTCTCATCTCTCCTTCGTTATAACATAGAAGTTATCTGTTGTTGGTGCACGTATTCTCTCATCTCTCCTTCGTTATAACATAGAAGTTATCTGTTGTTGGTACACTATTCTCTCATCTCTCCTTCGTTATAACATAGAAGTTATCTGTTGTTGGTGCATGTATTCTCTCATCTCTCCTTCGTTATAACATAGAAGTTATCTGTTGTTGGTGCACGTATTCTCTCTCTCTTCCTTCGTTATAACCATAGAAGTTATCTGTTGTTGGTGCACGTATTCTCTCATCTCTCTTCGTTAGCATTTAAAAATAGAAGTATCTGTTGTTGGTGCACGTATTCTCTCATCTCTCCTTCGTTATATACATAGAAGTTATATGTTGTTGGTGCATGTATTCTCTCATCTCTCCTTCGTTATAACATAGAAGTTATCTGTTGTTGGCCACGTACTTCACTCCCTTTTTATAAAAAGGAAGCTTTTCGATTTGGACTTTCCACGTAATGGATTTGCTATCCAAGCAATATTCCATTTCATGCCTCTGGGTCTTCATGCACCTTTAAATGTCAACCTGTATGCAATTAAAGTAAGCTGCGGTCAACTTGAGCTTGTTGATATCTCCATAGAGCTTGTCCTCAAATGAAGCAGGTGTGGGCCAAAATATCTTTCTCTGTTCTGCATACGTTGGGCAATCCTGCAGCAAATGTTTTGCTGTCATTTTTCCAGTTCTACAATTACATTCATCGGTATCTCCTATCTTTAGTTTATTGAACAAGTGGTATTTCAGCCTGTTATGTCCTGTGCGGAGTCTGAAGATTGCTACTTGTTCTCTTCGGTCGAGTTTGTAATATGCATCATCCTTCTGATGGCCTGGATGCTCTGATTCCCATTTGGTTCTATAAGTGCTTTTTATCAACCTCTTTGCCTCATTATAGGTTATGTCTATGTCAGGCTGTGGTAGTCGTCCGCCCTCTTTTGCCAGTCTGTCAGCCTCTTCGTTTCCAGGTATACTGCAATGTGATGGGATCCACTGTATTACAACTTTTTTGGATTTCTGGCATAGACCATGGAGTGCTGCTCTTAGGTCAGTTAGTTCTGTGCTGTTATTGCTCTTCAGTATTGAGACAGCTGACTTTGCATCTGTGAAGATAGCTATTTGCTTCTCTTTATTTTCCTCCATCAGGAGCATTTCTGCTGCAGTTTTCAAAGCCTCTACCTCCGCTTTGAAGTTACTTGAAAATTTTCCAGTTGCCATTGAATGTGTTTTTTTCACTCCATTTTTTAAATTTAGGAGAATTCCTCCTCCTCCATTCTCTATTGAATTTTTGGCTGATCCATCTGTATATGCATGGGTCCAATTCCTGCTTGGGTAATGTTCTTTTATGTAGTTTAGGGTTATTTCTCTTCTTTCGGTTTCATGCTGAGTGTTCTTTTTCTCAATACCAGGAATGTTTTCTATCATCTCAGGCAGTTGCTGCTGTCTCCAAGCTGGGAACTTGTGTGCATTGTGTATGGGCTTGACTGTTGATATGTTAAGTATAGGATCTGCCCTAATCCTTCGTTTTGCAGTTTCTACAAAGTTGCTACGCTTCAGTCTTCCCTTTCCAAAACCATTAAATCTGTTGTACATAGGGTGGTCTGTCAATCTTCTAAATTTTTCTGCTTGTTGCTGGGCTCTGCTATCTCTTCTATCCTGCATTGGTTGTAAACAAGTGATCTTTTCTAGTTCATTAATAGGCGTTGTCTTCAGGCTTCCAGTTATGATTCGCATTCCTTGGTTTTGGACTCTACTTATTTTGTTAAAGTTTGACTTAGCTGCTGTTGCCCAAGCTGCAATGCCATATTCCAGTACTGGCCTCACCCGTCCAGTATATAACTTCTTGAGAACTTTCTCATCTGCTCCCCACGTTGTACCAGCAAGCTTTTTCATGATTGCCATTCTCTGCCTTGCTCTTGTTCGATTTTTCTCAACCTGTGTCTTCCATGTCAGGCGACGATCAAAGGTGACTCCTAGATAGTTTGGATTTTCTTCATGGCGCAATATTTTTCCATTCAATACCAGCTTAGGTTGCTGAGTTTTATTTGAGAGGGAGAACACTGTGCATGTTGTTTTCTCCTCACTTATCTTCACTAGCCATGATTTTGACCAGTCCTCTAGCGCTAATAAGGCTTGCTGTATTCTGCTGTTAGCTGTACTAATATATTCTTCAGATGTCCATATGGCTAGGTCATCTGCAAAGGAGGATGTGTGTACTCTGGCTGGAAAATTTTCCGTGATGTCGTTTATATATGCTAGGAATAATGTTGGTGAAAGAACTCCTCCTTGGGGGACACCTTGCTCCAACAGCATCATTTTGCTTGTTTGTCCTTGTACTTTTGTCCTGGCAGTTCTGTTCTCAAGGTAGTGGCTGATCCATTTATACATTTTTCCACAAACATGCATGTTTTGCAGTTTTACTTTCAGTCCTTCCTTCCATACTTTATCAAATGCTTTTTCTAAATCTATCCAGACTGCTAGTGTGTGCTTTTTCTCTTGGAAGGCATCCTCTATTTCCTGAGCTATATAGGTTATTTGATCTTCAGTGGATCTGTACTTTCTGAATCCTGCTTGGTGTGGTGTTAAGAGTTTGTTTTCTTCCAGATGCCATGTTAGCCTGCCATTGATAATGCGTTCCATTAATTTTCCTACACAGCTAAGTAGACTGATAGGTCGATAGCCATTTGGTTCTTCCAGGTCTTTTCCTTTCTTTGGGACTGGTATTAGTATAGCTTCCTTCCATGCCTGTGGGACTATTCCTCTCTTCCAGCTGTTATTTAGGACTGCTAGTAGTTTCTTCTTTGCCTTGTGCCTAGTCCTATTAGCATTTCATTTGTGATTCCATCCTTTCCTGGTGATTTCTTCTTTTTTAGGGTATTCATTGCCTGTTCCATTTCTTCCATTGTTAGATTTGCCATCATATATTCTGCTGCTGTCTCTGTATTTCTATGATGTATCTGTTTGTCTTTGATTGCTTTCTTCTGTTCGGTTGTAATATCAATGTGGTTTGCATTTGCATAGTGTTCCATTAGTGCATTTGCAGCCTTTTTTCCTGTAAGCAAGGCATTTCCTTGTTTAATTGTTATTTGTTTGTTTCTAGGTCCTTCATTGTTC
Organism: Cepaea nemoralis; assembly: GCA_014155875.1. NCBI lineage: Eukaryota > Metazoa > Mollusca > Gastropoda > Stylommatophora > Helicidae > Cepaea > Cepaea nemoralis. Next base: position 11,521 of record JACEFZ010025199.1, on the reverse strand, counting down.
ATGGCTTTCACTAGTTTCCATAGTTTGTTTCCATCCCTGTCAAAATTCAGGTTTTCTGTTTTTTCCCTCCAACAATCTCTTGTTGTTTGATTTACTGTTCTTTTATATTTTGCTGAGATGGCTTTGAGAGAGATATTCGCTTCAATTGTTTGTTCTCTCTCTGCTGTCTTCCTGGCATCTTCAACTTTGTCCTCCAAACTTTGTAGTTCTTCAGTCCAGTATGGTTTGTAATTTTTCCTCGCTCCTCTAGGAATGGACTCAGTGGCTGCCTGTATTATCGCTCTGTTTAGACTTTCCACCATTTGCTTTATGTTGCCATATCGTGTATTTATGTTTTCACAATATTTGTCTGTTAGTATGGCAAATCTGTCCCAATCTGCTCGTTTGTAATTCCAGCGGGGCAAGGGCTTTTGCTCCTGTGGAACATACTCCATATTCATTACAAGCTTGATTGGTCTGTGGTCACTACCTGCTAATTGGTCCAGCACATGGCGATCGATTTTGTGGAGGATGTCTCCTGTGCAGAAAGCTAAGTCTGGAGTAGAAGTGGTAAGCCATCTTCTGGAGTAGAAGCTCGGTGTGTCATCCGCTTTGTTGAGTAGATGGAGATTTGAGTCTATTTCCCAGTCCTCCAATTCATCTTCTCTTTTGTCAGTATCTGGGTATCCCCATCTTTCTGAACGGCTATTAAAGTCTCCGACAATAATGCAGTTTGTGTCAGTTATTTTCATGTTTGAGAGTGTAAGGTCCTTATCTGCTGGGCTATACAGATTGTAGATTCTTATTTTCACGTCCTTTATCATTATATCAACACCTATAATTTCCGTTTGGTTGTCAGAGATCACAGATACTTCGCTGCAAGGTATTGTATTTCGTGTAAGTATTAGAACTCCTCCTTTGTGTCCTTCGCGGTCGAAACGTGTGGCCTGATATCCTCTGACTGAGAATTTGTGATTGGCGTTGAGGTGTGTCTCTTGAATGCATGCCACATCTATTCTATCTTTATGAAGACGCTGTGTTAGGGAGTCTTTCTTGTTATAAACTCCTTCGGCATTCCACTGTAGTATGTTGAGTGTCCTGGGTATTTGGTCAATAGCTCTTAACCTACTCCTCTGTGCCTTGACTCCACAGCACAGGGGAAGGTGACCACCAGTAGTCATGGGTGGACCCCCTCGAGGCAGGGGGCCCGGCACTATCACCGCCTGATGGGACTTCACGGGATTAGCACCATAACGATTAAATATTTTACCATATTATAAACTGTGTTTGAGAAATGTATTACTAAAATATATGCGACGAAAATATTGTAATTAGCGACTGCCATCTGGATCTTTCGGGAAATTAAAGTGTGGATGTTTACCACATGAGATCAAATGAAACAGAATAAACATTGCACGTTAAATGAGATTTGTATATTTGTTTACATGTCAAAATAGTTAAATCTTTCCACTGGAGTTGGAACAACTCGTGCCAGTCTCTGCGGCTAGTGCAACTTTCAGGACGGTAGGGTAGAGATACCTTCTGTAGTAACCTTTCACGTGAATGCTCGAACAGAAATACACACAGCTGTCTGCTGTTGTCACATGATGGGTGGGCAGTTGTAATATTTGTCTGCTGTTGTCACATGATGGGTGGGCAGTTGTAATGTATGTCTGCTGTTGTCACATGGTGGGTGGGTAGTTGTGTATGTCTGCTGTTGTCACATGATGGGCGGCAGTGTATGTGTGTGAGTAAAGTGTGGGAGTTTGTTCATACTAGTTTCAATACTAACGTGAGACATTTTGTATGTGTCTAGATGTGAGGAAGTGTGAGTGTATGTGGAGGATGTGTGTGAGTGTGGGGATATGTGTGGGTGGGGGTGTGTGGGTGGGGGTATGCATTTGGATGGGTTGGGGTGTGTGGGTTTTGGTGGGTAGTGGTATTTGTGGGCGTTGGTGGATGTGTGGATGGATGTGTGGGGGTGAAGTACGGGTGTTGGAATGGGTGTGGGGGATGTGTGTATGGGTGGAGGATATGTGTATGGGACGGATGCAGGGGATGTGTGTTTATGTGGGTGGAGATGTGTGGATGGTTTGAGGAAGTATGTGTGGGAGGTGGGGTTGTGTGGGTAGGGATTGTGTTGGGTGGATTTGGGATGGAAGGGCGGGTGGAGAGAAGTGTATGGTGTGTGGGTTGAGATATGTGTGCAGTGTGTTGGTGGGGGATGTGTGAATGATGTGTGGGTGGAGGGTATGTTTGTGGTGGTATGGGTGGAGGATAGTGTGTGGTGTGGGGGATGTGTGTGATGGGTGTGGGGAATGTGCGTATGGGTGGGGTATATGTGTGGGTGAGCAGGGGATTGTGGTGGTTGGGGGAAGTATGTGGGGGAGTGTGGGTGGGAGATGTGTGTATGTTGGATGGGGAATGTGTGGGTGGGGGTGTTAGTGAGTGGCTTAGGGATGTGTAGGTGGGTGAGGGAGTTGTATGTGTCGGGGTGGGATGTGTGAGTGGGTGGAGGATGTGTGTGGGGTTGGGGTTATTGTGATCGAGAGATGTTTGGTTGGGAGTGGGTTGGTGGGGGTGTGTGGGTGCTTTGTGGAGGATGTGTGAGTGAGTGTGTGTTGGTGGACGGGTAGGGAATGCGTGTGTGGGTGGGGAGAGGTGTGTGGTGTGTTGGTTGGTGATATTGTGTGGGTGAGGTATGTGTGTGTGGGTGGGGGATTTTTGTGGTGTGTGAGTGGGGGTATGTGGGGTGGATGGGTAAGGGTATCTGTGTGGGTGTGGGTGGGAATATTTTGTGGTATCTGGGTGGGGGATATGTGTGTGGTGTGTAAGTGGGGATGTGTTGGTGAGGGATATGTGTGTGTGTGGTGCGTGGGTTGGGAATAGTGCGTGGTAGGGGGTGTATGTGATGTGCGAGTGGGGGATTGTGTGGTGGGGGATTAGGTTAAGGCATGTGTGGGTGGGTGGAAGTTGTATGTGTGAGTGGTGGTGTGTGTGTGTGAGTGGATTGGGGATGTATGGGTGGTTAGGGAGATGTGTGTGTGTGTGTGTGGGGGGGGGGGGGGTAGGGACATGTCAGTTGGTGGGGATGTGTGTGTATGGTTTGGGGATGTGTGAGTGGATGTGCGATGTGTGGGTTGGTGGGGGATTTTGTGTGTGGGTGGTGAATATGTTGTCGATAGAGATGTGGCTGGGGAAAGGGTGGTTTGAGGTGTGGGTGGGGAGAGGATGTGTGGGGTAGAATGTGGATGGGCGTGGGATGTGTGGGTTGGTGGGGGGATGTTTGTGGGTGGCGAGTGTGTTTTGGTTGGGGGATCAGGTGAGGGCAGTGTGTGTGGGTGGGGGATGTGCGGGAGGGGGATGGGTCGGTTGGTGGGGTATGTATGTGTCCCTTGGTGTGCGTGTGTGTCGGTAGGTGGGGGTGTGTATGTGTCCCTTGGTGCGCATGTGTGTGGGTAGGTGGGGGTGTTGTGTGGGTGGGGTGATGTATGGATAGGTGGAGATGGGCTTCATAAGATGGTAATTAGCCTTGTTTATGTTTACAACATTCATTTCACAATGTTTATTTTTCTTCCTATGCAAATGTATAATGCTCTTGATGAACGAAAGACGAGTGATTGGAAGGGCCGAATGTAAGACGGGCCTGCGCGCCCAATTTGTGACCCTAATAAAGTTGATTTGATTTGATTTGATTTGATTTATGTCTGCTGTTGTCACATGAAGGGTGGGCAGTTGTAATATTTGTCTGCTGTTGTCACATGATAGGTGGGCAGTTGTAATATTTGTCTGCTGTTGTCACATGATGGGTGGGCAGTTGTAATATTTGTCTGCTGTTGTCACATGATGGGTGGGCAGTTGTAATATTTGTCTGCTGTTGTCACATGATGGGCGGGCAGTTGTAATGTATGTCTGCTGTTGTCACATGATGGGTGGGCAGTTGTAATATTTGTCTGCTGTTGTCACATGATGGGTGGGCAGTTGTAATGTATGTCTGCTGTTGTCACATGATGGGTGGGCAGTTGTAATGTATGTCTGCTGTTGTCACATGGTGGGTGGGCAGTTGTAATATTTGTCTGCTGTTGTCACATGATGGGTGGGCAGTTGTAATGTATGTCTGCTGTTGTCACATGGTGGGTGGGCAGTTGTAATATTTGTCTGCTGTTGTCACATGGTGGGTGGGTACTTGTGTATGTCTGCTGTTGTCACATGATGGGCGGGCAGTTGTAGTGTATATATGCTGTTGTCACATGATGGGCGGGCAGTTGTAGTGTATATCTGCTGTTGTCACATGAAGGGTGGGCAGTTGTAATATTTGTCTGCTGTTGTCACATGATGGGTGGGCAGTTGTAATATTTGTCTGCTGTTGTCACATGATGGGTGGGGAGTTGTAATATTTGTCTGCTGTTGTCACATGATGGGTGGGCAGTTGTAATATTTGTCTGCTGTTGTCACATGATGGGTGGGCAGTTGTAATGTATGTCTGCTGTTGTCACATGAAGGGTGGGCAGTTGTAATGTATGTCTGCTGTTGTCACATGAAGGGTGGACAGTTGTAATATTTGTCTGCTGTTGTCACATGATGGGTGGGCAGTTGTAATATTTGTCTGCTGTTGTCACATGATGGGTGGGCAGTTGTAATATTTGTCTGCTGTTGTCACATGGTGGGTGGGCAGTTGTAATATTTGTCTGCTGTTGTCACATGATGGGCGGGCAGTTGTAATGTATGTCTGCTGTTGTCACATGAAGGGTGGGCAGTTGTAATATTTGTCTGCTGTTGTTACATGAAGGGTGGGCAGTTGTAATATTTGTCTGCTGTTGTCACATGAAGGGTGGGCAGTTGTAATATTTGTCTGCTGTTGTCACATGATGGGTGGGCAGTTGTAATATTTGTCTGCTGTTGTCACATGATGGGTGGGCAGTTGTAATGTATGTCTGCTGTTGTCACATGATGGGTGGGCAGTTGTAGTGTATGTCTGCTGTTGTCACATGGTGGGTGGGTAGTTGTGTATGTCTGCTGTTGTCACATGATGGGCGGGCAGTTGTAATGTATGTCTGCTGTTGTCACATGATGGGCGGGCAGTTGTAGTGTATATCTGCTGTTGTCACATGATGGGCGGGCAGTTGTAGTGTATATCTGCTGTTGTCACATGAAGGGTGGGCAGTTGTAGTGTATGTCTGCTGTTGTCACATGATGGGCGGGCAGTTGTAATGTATGTCTGCTGTTGTCACATGATGGGCGGGCAGTTGTAGTGTATATCTGCTGTTGTCACATGATGGGCGGGCAGTTGTAGTGTATATCTGCTGTTGTCACATGAAGGGTGGGCAGTTGTAGTGTATGTCTGCTGTTGTCACATGGTGGGTGGGCAGTTGTAGTGTATGTCTGCTGTTGTCACATGAAGGGTGGGCAGTTGTAGTGTATGTCTGCTGTTGTCACATGAAGGGTGGGCAGTTGTAGTGTATGTCTGCTGTTGTCACATGAAGGGTGGGCAGTTGTAATGTATATATACTGCGGTTGCCCTAGATCCACGGTAATCTAAGTCTTTACTGTGACTTTTACGTTAAACATTCTAGCTGTTCTTCTGTAATGACATCCATGGAAAACCAGGGGAAATAAGCGGAAATCGGGAGATGTCATCCATGAGAAATACTGATTACGTGATGCGTCCGGAACTGTCTGTCTACTACAGGAATACTCCAGGCCTATAGGTCCGGAACTGTCTACTACAGGAATACTCCAGGCCTATAGGTCCGGAACTGTCTACTACAGGAATACTCCAGGCCTATAGGTCCGGAACTGTCTACTACAGAAATACTCCAGGCCTATAGGTCCGGAACTGTCTACTACAGAAATACTCCAGGCCTATAGGTCCGGAACTGTCTACTACAGGAATACTCCAGGCCTATAGGTCCGGAACTGTCTACTACAGGAATACTCCAGGCCTATAGGTCCGGAACTGTCTACTACAGAAATACTCCAGGCCTATAGGTCCGGAACTGTCTACTACAGAAATACTCCAGGCCTATAGGTCCGGAACTGTCTACTACAGGAATACTCCAGGCCTATAGGTCCGGAACTGTCTACTACAGGAATACTCCAGGCCTATAGGTCCGGAACTGTCTACTACAGAAATACTCCAGGCCTATAGGTCCGGAACTGTCTACTACAGGAATACTCCAGGCCTATAGGTCCGGAACTGTCTACTACAGAAATACTCCAGGCCTATAGGTCCGGAACTGTCTACTACAGAAATACTCCAGGCCTATAGGTCCGGAACTGTCTACTACAGAAATACTCCAGGCCTATAGGTCCGGAACTGTCTACTTCAGGAATACTCCAGGCCTGTGTAGCCAGAATTCTGTTGAAATATATTCTTAAAAGGGAGACAGCTGTAGTTAACTTATCATTTAATTAATAATACAGTTATGTCCCTTGAGTTACAAAAAATCTAAGTGTCAACACCAATGGCTAACGATTTCAACATTTGATAGCTATGTGTAGATCGCAACCATTTAGCAACAACGAACACAAAGTCACATAGCGGCCGCGTTTGCGGAATCATTAGGAGACTGCGCTGATACTGTCTCGAGGATTGGACACGTGCGCTGGTCGCCTCCTGGCATTCAAGCCTACGACATGTGGAGGCAACACTGCGATTAAGCCATTACCCCTAATCCGTTCAGCCTTAGCAGAGAAGTTACATTAGGGTCCATCCCTGGCTCAGATTAGTAAACAGGTGACCTAGTCAGCCACAAATAGGATATTTATTTAAAGCTGATTGTCGTCCAAGGGGGTTAAAGGCTCCGGGCTAACGAAAGACGGTAAAGATTGAGTAGTTATGGAATGTGATAATTAGAACTGACTTGAAGTGTCAGTAAATCCTGGACAGTCTCTGAGCGAGACAGTCTGTGAGCGAGACAGTCTGTGAGCGAGACAGTCTGTGAGCGAGACAGTCTGTGAGCGAGACAGTCTGTGAGCGAGACAGGCAGTTCAAAGACAGCACAAATATAGATGGTCTGTCCTTCTATCCTAGACAGTCTGTGAGCGAGACAGTCTGTGAGCGAGACAGGCAGTTCAATGACAGCACAAATATAGATGGTCTGTCTTGCTATCCTGGACAGTCTGTGAGGGAGACAGTCTGTGAGCGAGACAGGCAGTTCAATGACAGCACAAATATAGATAGTCTGTCCTTCTATCCTGGACAGTCTGTGAGGGAGACAGTTTGTGAGCGAGACAGTCTGTGAGCGAGACAGTCTGTGAGCGAGACAGGCAGTTCAATGACAGCACAAATATAGATGGTCTGTCCTTCTATCCTGGACAGTCTGTGAGCGAGACAGTTTGTGAGCGAGACAGTCTGTGAGCGAGACAGTCTGTGAGCGAGACAGGCAGTTCAATGACAGCACAAATATAGATGGTCTGTCCTTCTATCCTGGACAGTCTTGGCAGACGATAGTTTGTTACATTGTGTATCAACAATAGACATAATGACTGCAACCGATGGCGATAGCGAATGTGACTGAACAGACCAATTCGTGCGGTAAATGTTCGCCCACTATCATCATCATCATAATCATCATGTGCCATGCCGGTAAGCGAGGGTGGTCATGTTTCATGCCATCTCACTCGATCACCAGAGTCGTGGATCAGCTCAATGTTCTTGTCTCGACCATACAACGTAGCCAAGCTATCCAGGTATTTACTTCTCTGCCTTCTCCTTGTTGTTTCCCTCGATCTTGCCAGTTGTCACCAAGTTCTCCAATTTATTTCTTCTCATAACGTGACAAAACAAATATATGACTATCTACGTCTAATTTCTTTAATCAGTTTACGGTTTCGTCATCGTCCACAATGCATGCATATGATCAATCAATCAATCATGTGCCATGCTGGAAAGCGTGGGCGGTCATGACTCGCCATTTCACTCGATCACCAGCGTCGTGGATCAGCTCAGTGTTCCTATCTCGTCCATGCCATGTGGCCAGGCCATCCAGGTATTTTCCTCTCGGTCTTCCCCTTGGTCTGTTCCCTTCGATCTTGCCAGTTGTCACTAAGTTCTCCAATCCATTTCTTCTCATAACGTGTCCAAAAAATTGTGACTGTCTACGTCTAATTTCTCTAATGAATTTACGATTTTCATTTGTCTCCTGTAGTACTTGATCATTGGTTTTTCTGTCTGTCCATAGTATTCTTTGCATTTTCCTCAGAAACCACATTTCTGCAGCCATCAGATGTTTTTCAGGTTGACTGCCCATTGTCCAAGTTTCACATCCATACAAAAGAACAGGCTCTATGTATCCCCTCAACATGCGCATGAACACACGGTCATTTCCATAATCATCCACCATCTGACGTCTCACATACTTACTATGTGGCCTATCTGCAATCATTTTCTCCTTTGTTTTTATTAAATTTCTGATCCATATCTAATCTTTGAATTCCATGCAACTCGACTAATATCATTGCCTGTATCAATCATGCCCTGCTTAGACACATCTTTGTCCTGTAGTAGATGCCGGCCCTCTACTACAGGAATACTGTACCTATATATCTTTTACCCATCTGTAATTCGGCAAAAAAGATGTTCTGCGATAATCTACCGCCGTCCATCTTCCAAATGGACCCCATCAGCTGATGGCGGAGGTCAGAAATCCCGATATGAGAATCCTTCATAGGGGACATAACGGGGCATCGCTCATATAGGGGCGGAGATAAGCGGTTGTTTCCTGAATTCCGCAGTTGTATCCCTTGTCTGTGGAATATTCCTCTATAGCTGACGGGGCATTTGATATAGTATTTGTACTAACCTACAGCAGGTGTGTTATCTATAGTATAGTATTTGTATACTTCTATAAAAGGTGTGTTACCTATAGTATAGTATTTGTATACTTCTATAAAAGGTGTGTTACCTAAAGTATAGTATTTGCATACGCCTACAGCAGGTGTGCTACCTAGTATGTATACTATAAAAGGGTGTTACCTATATTATAGTATTTGTATACTTTATAAAAGGGTGTTTCCCATAGTAAGTATTTGTATACATATACAGCAGGTGTGTTCCCTATAGTAAGTATTTTATACTTCTAAAAAGGTGTGCTACCTATGTATAGTATTTTTATCTATAAAGGGGTTGTACCTATAGTATAGATTTGTAACTTCTAAAAAAGGGTTGTTACCTTAGTATATATTTGTATTTTTTATAAAGGTGTGCTACTTATAAAGTTTTTTATAATTACAGAGTGTGCTCCTATATATAGTATTTGTTATTCTATAAAAGGTTTTCCCTATATTAGATTTGTAAACTTAAGCAGGGGTTTACCTTAGTAATATTTTTTATACTTCTATAAAAGGTGGTTAAAATTTATTTTTGTATAATACAGATGTGCATATAGTATAGTTTTTTTATATTCAAAAAAAAGGGTGTGCTCCCTATATATAGTATTTTAAATATACAGCAGGGTCTACCTTAGAAAATATTATTTTTATACTTCTTAAAAGGGTTTCAGCGTGTCTCCTATAGTATATATTGTATACATCTACCAGTGGGGCTACCTATAGTATATATTTGTATACTTCTATAAAAGGTGTTACCTTAGTATAGATTTTGTAAACATCAAAGCAGGTTGTTCCCTATATTAATTTTTGTATACCTAAAAGTTGTACCTTGAAAGATTTGTAACTTCTAAAAAAGGGTGTCACCTTTTTTAAGTTTTTGGGTATAAAACTAACAGGTTGCTACCTATATTTAAGTTTTGTATACTTCTAAAAAAGGTTGCTCCCTTTAGTATGTATTTGTATACAATAAGCGGGTGTGGTACCTATAGTTAGTATTTGTATCTTTAGGTTGCTACCTATAGATAGTTTTTGTATTTTTTATAAAAGGGTTTTTTTAAATAGTATTTGTAAAACTTCGCAGGTGTGCTACTGTATAATATTTGTATACTTCTATAAAAGGTGTGCTACCTATAGTATAGTATTTGTATACATATACAGCAGGTGTGCTACCTATAGTATAGTATTTGTATACTTCTATAAAAGGTGTGCTACCTATAGTATAGTATTTGTATACATATACAGCAGGTGTGCTACCTATAGTATAGTATTTGCATACATATACAGCAGGTGTGCTGCCTATAGTATAGTATGTGTATACATCTACAGCAGTTGTGCTACCTATAGTATAGTATTTGTATACTTCTATAAAAGATGTGTTACCTATAGTATAGCATTTGTAAACATCTATAGCAGGTATGTTACCTATAGTATAGTATTTGTATACATCTACAGCAGGTGTGCTACCTATAGTATAAACCACATGTGTTAAACTTCCGGCCCGCCGTACAATCATATCAGGCCCGAGAGATCTCAACCGACGTTCAAATATTTTCGGCCCAAGAGAGAATTTTAGGCAAAAATATCTTTTTTTTTAATGGTCACGATATAAAGTGCAAATCAAATTCCCTAATTAGCAACCTTCCGAATGATAGGCTACCTGAGAGCGTTCTCGCTTCGGTCAGAATAAGAGAAAATAAAAGTTGTGTAGTGAGTTAGTGTTGTCAGTATCTCCATAGCCTGTAGGTGAAGGACAACTTACGACAGTAAACACAACGGCAGCATGGTGTCACCGAGTACAGGCTAGCCACGACGCAATTGAAGCCCAGTGGTCATTGTGATACACGTGACGCACGAGTTGTGAGAAGGAAAGGACGATCCCCTACGTTCACTCCCTGTCATGATCTTAAATTATATGGACATTTGGCTCGCTCTCTCAGAACAGGGGCGAAACAATCATACACTTTCAATGATTGGACTCTCACACACGGCCACTTGAAGTAAACCTTTTATTCACGTAAACTATTTACATTAAGTACATAGTTGCGCGCCTAACTCTGCGCAACGCGTACATTATCACAACACAAAGTATATACATTACACATCTTATATTAATACAACATGACTCTCTCACTGTCTCAGCTCAAACACATTCCACTCTACTAGTCAGCCACGCTATCTCACAACAGTCAGAGAATACAAGCATAACCCTCTCTGTCCGTCCTGTCTCGCTGTCCTCAACCCGTCTGCCCGACACAGGTATTCTTGGTCAGACTTTTCCTTCACCTACAGGCTATGGCGCTCCTGACAAGTGTCCGTTGTTATAGTTACCTAGCAACGTTTAGATGCTCGTTTTGTCCCTCGTGACCGGAACAGCTCTAACTATCTAGTTTTCCGTATGTCCTTGTGGCCGGAACAGCTCTGACTATATATGTCTTCCGGGGACAACAAATAGCACACGTCCGAATCGAAAGCTCTCTGAGTGGATACTGTTTGCAGACCGGCCTGGTTGTGCGGGGAGCGGCCCGTAGCCAACGAAATAGCCAGTATATTGAATTGAGGAATTCATGAAAATAACTGACACAAAATGCTTATTGTCGGAACTTTAAAAGCCGTTTAGAAAATGGGGATACCCAGATACTGACAAAAGAGGAGATGAATTGGGGACTGGGAAAAAAAAAAAAAAGACCCCCCAAAAATTTTTCCCATTTTT
>JACEFZ010025198.1:0-24523 GCA_014155875.1 Cepaea nemoralis | reverse complement strand
TCATTTTCTTTATTCCGGGGGGAACCTAAGGGTGGGGCTCTGGCCATCCTCCTTGGCCTAGAGTTTAGCGACTTTCTCCGTAATCCGCATACTCTCCTGAGTAACGTGACGTACGCAAAAATCAGTGGCGGTTCTAGCCGCGTCGGTAACTTACTGGGTATGTGAGCTCGGAAAGCAATGGCAAACTACTGATTGTAATGTTGCCAAGAAATCAACAATCAGCTGAAAGATGCTGATGTTGATAGCGATGTCCTGTAAAGGATATGCGAAAAAAGGGTAGCTCTGAGGTGACACTTCTCCCACTCCATGCGTCTGCTCTGAAGCAGACATGGGCGATCATGGCTCTCCATTTATCTATTTGCCTTTTGTACTTTTTTTCTCTTCTCATTTTGACGTTAAGCTTGGTGGAGATTGAAGTCCCAGCGTCGTTGAGTGAACCTATTTGTTTCAGTTTTCCCCGTTATTCTTGAGCAGTAGTTATTTAAACAGATAAATGGAGCACAGCATGGCCGAATGGATAAGAACGCTCGTTCTTAAACATCCGGTGTGCTGATGTCGAGTTAGCAGGTTTAGCCCTTACACCAGTCAGTTGGCCTAACATGTTGACTTGGGAACGTACATTACAAGTACCTCAGAAGTCGGAATTGGTGCGCCTGATGGCGAGGGACACTGGTAGTAGGGAAAACTAATCCACACTAGACCCATATATGTATAGACTACTCAGCACTGGAGAGATAATGTGGTCAAAACGAGGCCGGTCGTGTTTACGTCCCAAGACTTGTCCTCCTACCAATTTGAAGATGAGTTTATCTGGGAGCTTATATAAATTGTATGAATTCACCTCAATGTAAATTAGAAAATATCACCTCTGGGTTAACAGGCAAACATGTCAACCATCGTTATGGGGCCTGACGAATAAGAGCTCTCACTGATTACAACTATGTACAGTTTGTTTTGTGAGGGAGTCTGGGTAGCGTACTTCATAGTCGGTGAGCATGTGTTCGAACCCCCATCAAGCAAGCAGTTTTCACTTGGTCTGGTTGTCCAGGTGGCCCCAGGATAAAACTGATATCAGAAAATATTGTGGGCAGTAAAGGCGGCCGGGGTGGCATTGACTACGTCACCATTCGAGTGTCAATTGGTCTGTGAAATTATGAGGCCAGCCCATATACCTTAAAAACATGTAGGCTGGGAAAGTGTCCTCTGCTTTATTGGTTGGTGGTGCGTCGAGGTAAGTTTGGTACTTCAGCGAGGCGCTGTCATTATATGGAGGTGGGAGGCTAAACTCCATTGATTCCTATCGCCCTCTTCTTCTTCTTTTTTTTTTTAAATCACATTCAGACGCCAATATGAAATAATAGAAAGAAAGCAGCAGTCAGTTGAACTGATTCAGTGCCACACAACAAAACGTAGGTTTGGAACAAACATGGTACACAGTCACATGAACGAGTATTACAATGTAAATCCCAGTTATCTGAGGATTAAAATTCCGGAAGATACCAAGACTCAAAATATAGAACACAATGATGTTAGTACTGTTTCTGTCCAAATGGGAGGTCACATTTGGCGATATATTATCCTTTCACCCTTGAATCAATTAAATGTGTTGACACCTCCATAAATTGTGTCCTCATATGAAGCGGCGTTGGCCAAAATACTTCTCCCTGTTCTGCATATATTGATCACTCCCGCTACAAATGTTTAGCTGTCAGTTTACCAGTTTCACAATTACATTCATCAGTATATCCTATTTTTAGCTTATTATATATGTGATATTTCACTCTGTTATGCCCAGTGTGAAGTCTGAAGATTATTACTTATTCCTTTCGGTTGCGTTGGTAAAATGCATCATCTATCTAATGACCTAGATGTCCGATTTCCACTTACTTCTATAATTGCTTCTTATAAACCTCCTGGTCTCATCACAGAACCTATAGCGTTCAGTTTGTATACCGACTAGTGTGTCATCTGACCCATACTTCCTTGATTATCTCACTACGAATGCCAATGAATACTTGTAAATGAATTTCTGATGCAGATTAAGCGTGTATAGAGTTCCTAATGTAGTCGACGAAGAGCGCCATTCATAACTCGTAATGTATCTTCGTCTGCGATAAATCCGGCATTGCTTTCTAATTCTCCGGGCAACCGACGCCATCTTCTAATTCATTTTTGGGATTCAATTCCCAGTTGGTCACATTTCATCCTCCCGTTTTGAATTTCAACGTGGCATAAATATGTCACACTTGTTATAATTCAAATTTAAGTCTTTCAGATCACAAGACACATCCGGGAAATCCATACTCTTGTCATATTTTATGTTTAAGGTCAATTTTTACCCTGGGATCTCCAAACAAGCTACGCAAGAGAAGTAGAATTGTAGATATTAAGTAAGAAGATTCATGCCACACGCATAGTTTAATAATCACTAGTAAAAGGAACTTAGGACGGATGGTTTTAGAGGCTTCAAGGCGTATTGAGTGTATGGGGCTAGATTTATGTTTTACAGACTAATAGGCACTTGGTGGGTGATGTGCTCAGTATTATACAGACCGCCTTTACTTTCCAAGACATTTACTGGTACTCATTTTAGGCTGGGTCGTCCTGGGAGCCTTGGTCATATTTAAACATCCGCCTCGATGCGGATTCGTACATTAGGCCACTGTACGGGCATACGAGCATACGAGCGTTCAATAAATAGAGCGTGCCCTTGTTTATTTGAAACTGTATTATTTCCAGCAGTCCACATGGCTACTAAGAAGAAGAGCGCGCTAAGGCTTAAACTTCCGGAGTGCTGAGATCAAACCATACACTGGTCAGTTGGACGTCAATGGTGACGTCTCGTTCAGAAAGAAAACCTATGAACGTACAATTGCCTAGAACCGTGGTTCTCAACCTTTTTTGGTCCGTGCCCCCCCCCCCCCCCAACCCCCCCCCCAGCCACCCCCCCCCCCCCAGCATACCATATTTTAGGACATCATTCCCCCCCCCCCCTACCATATTTTTAGAACGTCATTCCCCCCCCCCCCCTTTTGTATTTCCTCCCTAAACATTTCCCCTGCCCCTACACAGTATACGTAATAATTGAAGCTAATTTAATAGCACATACTAAAACAAGTGTAGACATGCACATAAAATGTGATTTGCAGATCTACTTACGTTATAAAATGAATTTCAGAAGGGTGATGCGTACAGAAGCGTAAAGTATGAAAGGAAAAACAAGATCAAGTAATCGGTTCTTGTATTAACGCGATCTTGAAATAATCTTCATTCCCCCCCCCCCCCCCCCTGGACACCCCCAAATTCCCCCCTGGGGGGGGGGGGGGAATTCCCCACCGGTTGAGAACCACTGGCCTAGAACATCAACGATGACTTGGGGTTGATTCCAACGTCCTGCAAAGGACATGCAACACCTTTTTGAAATTGTGTCTAACACACTAACTAGTTCATCTAGTCTTTGAAAAATGTGTTTCGAAGCTTATACTATTTCCAGTTTTACAGCAGATCTAGAGCTGGCACTCTGTCGTGATTTCCACTAGCACCAATGCGCTAATATTAATGGTGTTTTACTCTACCGTTAGGGTTTGCACTCCATCATGCTTTCATTTAGCGAAAAAGATGGCACTCTGTCGTGTTTTACACTAATATCAAAGCCTTACATCTAATGTTGTTTTACTGTGCCGTTAGAGCTTGCAAGTTTTACACTAGCGACAGAGCTTAACCATACCATGTCTGACACTCGCTCGTAAGCTGGAACTCTAATCATGATTTACACTATGCCAGAAATATATCCTGTTTTAACCAGCGATAGTGATTGCACTATATGGTGATTTACACTAGTGATACAGCTTGCACTCTATGGCGTATTTCAGTATCGTCATAGCAGACATTTTACCTGGTTGCACACGAGCGAAAAAGTAAGCACTAACGACAAAGTCGATACACTAAATCGTTTATCACACTAGCTACAAAGCCGGTACTCTAAACGTGTTTTACACTAGCGCCAGATCTGGCATACTAAATTATATTTTACACTAGCGCCGGGTCTGGCACTCTAAATCTAGTTTTAAACTAGCAACGAATATAGCACTCTAAATCTAGTTTTAAACTAGCAACGAATATAGCACTCTAAATCTAGTTTTAAACTAGCAACGAATATAGCACTCTAAATCTAGTTTTAAACTAGCAACGAATATAGCACTCTTAATCTAGTTTTAAACTAGCAACGAATATAGCACTCTAAATCTAGTTTTAAACTAGCAACGAATATAGCACTCTAAATCGTGTTTTGCACTAGCATCATAAATATTTTGCAGAAGCACCACACCTGGCACATACTCCTGTTTTGCACTAATTACAACCCCTAGCATTTTACAGCCGGTCTCCCTGGCGAAAGGATTAACGACTTTCTCCGTAATTACGTATATCCACGTAGGGGAACACAGCTGTGCGAGATTCCGTAGCGGATCGCATCGCGTTGGTTACTAATGGGGATATGTGACCCGGTCGCGCACAAAGCAATGGCAAACTACTGAGCGTAATCTTGCCAAGACATCAACAACAGCGGTAAAATGCTGGTGTTGACAGCGATGTCCTGTAAATAGGATATGCAGAAAAAAAAGCATTCTAAAACATATATTACACTAACACTTTACAGTTCTGTGTTCAGCTTTTCTTCACTATTCCTATGACAATGTTGAGCGAGAGAAGAACTGAATAATGACTTCTATCGTTCTATGTTTAACGCGAGAAGATCTCGCTTAGCTCAAGGTAAACATGCCACACTTTAACCATGGTTCACATAACTGCCAAACGGAGCTCGGGATTCCTTGCTCTGATCCTTTGTTGCACTTCAGATATGCATTCAGACATTAGAGTCGTGTTGTTGTAGAGTTGAGACAAGCAATTTATCAACAGAAATGCAACAACAACATTCTATCAAATGAAGAACATTTTATGCAATAAATCCACGTCATTGGAAGTTAGAAAAATAATGCTTGTGTGTTACATAGAACCAGTTATAACATACGATTGCGAATCTTGGACAATTATAATATAAGCGAAAACAAATCCCTGGACGATTTGGACATGTGGTTTTATAGAAGAATGCTGAACATTAATTAAACAGCCAAAATGAGCAATCTGGACATTTTGAGGGAAGCTGAGTCGCAAAGAGAACATATCACAAAAACTAGAAAGAAGCATTCTTAATTGTTTGGCCACATTATGAGAATCAAACATTGGTACATGTGACAAATGGAAAGGTGTGTAGAGGAGCATAGCGAGACAAAATTATTAACAGTCTTGGTGTCTCATTGGCCGCTTGAGAATCCCTGGTTTAATCTATTTCTTACAGAAACTACCTAACGATTTCTTGCTAATACACTGACAATATGTAAGGAAAATATTCCCATCCTTCATTCAGTTCACTCTTCAAGATGCTGTAATATGCCTTATAATTATTCTTGACGTATTTTGTATAGTCAATTAGAAACATCTGTAAGACTGTTTGAAAACTTTGATTTATAGTGTATTCTCGTTTTTACATAAATTAACTAACAATTCCTTACCATAATATGTAACCATTAATAAGCTAAGTCTCTCCCTTTTTATACACTTGAAGAGACAGTATCTGCCATGAAATTATCTTTCCTGTTTTGCATAATACACTAGAAACGCTAGCACGATTGCCGAGAACCCTTGAATTCAAATTATTCATCGTGTTTACATAAGTCAGCCAACCATTCCTTACCACTACACTTAACAACCCGAGAGTAAATGTTTCTCCGTTGGATAACCAACTAACACCTGCAGTCAAGGAATCTGCAATGGAATCGTCATTATACATCTTGTATAATAAATTAGTAAAAGCTGTACAACGGTTTAAGACCCGTTGGTTATTTATTTATTTATTTATTTATACATTTATTTATTGTTTTCGTTTTCTTGCTTAGAACTCAAGCTTAGCCCATGCCCTTGCTTCTCGTAATACACTGGACTGATGTTGCGTTTAGATTAGCTTTCCCTATTAACAGTATCCCTTGCAATCAGGAGAACAAACTCCGACTTCTAAGGTACTTGTAATTTACGTCCCTAAGTCAAGGACGAGAAGTTACATCCCGTGTTTACATCATTCAGCCAACCACATTCCTTACCACTACGCTTAACAACCCGTATACTGCCCTTGTTTACAAGCACTTCTCACTTGATGCCGTGACTCACGATATCCGGGATTCTCTTCCAACAACACGAATGAAGACAACAGTTAATCCCCGGGATTACACCGACAGTGTCAAGTCTCGAAGCATCTTTCGGGGATATCAGCATCCTTGTAATTAGCCGATTACAGCCAGACGGAAAACTGGCAGCCGCTACAGACGTCTTGGCAACAGATCCCTATCCGCTGCCAACACCCTACAATGAGCAGTCTTCGGTGTCGTCAAATTGCGCCGATAAAGTACACCAAATTACCATAGCTTGCGAAGTCTGATAAATATGTATGATTTCATCGAGCTTGATATTATTGGGTGTTTATTTAGCTTGGCTTTCATGTCTTCTTGTTTTGTTTGTTTCTGTTTATGTTCTTGTTTCCAGATGGTATTTTACTGCTGCTGCTGCTCCTGCTAATTTTACTACTACTACTACTACTACTACTACTACTACTACTACTACTACTACTACTACTACTACTACTACTACTACTACTACTACTACTGATGCTGCTGCTGCTGCTGCTTGCTGCTGCTGGCTGCTACTTCTCCTCCTGTGAATTCTCCTCATATTTCGACGTCTTCGACAAAACTTTCACCACTGTCTTCATCTTCTTCTTCTTCTTCTTCTTCTTCTTCTTCTTCTTCTTCTTCTTCTTCTTCTTCTTCTTCTTCTTCTTCTTCTTCTTCTTCTTCTTCTTCTTCTTCTTCTTCTTCTTCTTCTTCTTCTTCTTCTTCTTCTTCTTCTTCAGTGTTCCGAGCCATTGAGGTTCTTTGCTGCAGATACAATCCGTCTCCATTCGTCTCTCTGGTGGACCTTCTCTTGCCAGTCGTTGATTCCAAGTGCTTGTAGGTCTGTATATATATTATCTCTCCACCGCCTTCTTGGTCTACCTCGGGGTCTACGGTCATTTATTTCCTGAGTGTAAGCGAGTTTTGTTTCCCTATTATCTTCCATTCTTTCTATATGCCCCAGCCATAGTAGTCTATTAGCCTTCATGATAGCAGTGATTAGCGGGGACTTAAACAGATCATAAATGTCTTTGTTACTTCTTCTTTTCCACTCTCCACTTTGTGTATCCCTAATGGGTCCAAAGATGCGTCTTAAAATTTTGTTCTCAAAGGTTTGTAACAAGGCTTCGTCTCCTTTCGTTGTACTCCAGGTTTCAGAGCCATACAGCACAACTGGTCTGATCAGTGTTTTGTACATTGTGATTTTGGTGTTACGAGATAGCGCCTTTGATTTTAGTAGATGTTGTAGTGCATAGTATATCTTATTTCGAGAGTTGATTCTAGTTTGTATTTCTTCCCTTATGATGTTGGAGCAGTTGAAGATTGTACCCAGGTATTTGTATGTTTCCGTTCTTTTAATGGTCATATTATCTATATGTATGTAGCCAGAGTTTTTAGCCATTCCGTCTCTTGAAATTACCATATATTCTGTCTTGTCTTGGTTGATAACCAGCCCCATCTGTTGGGCTTTTTCCTTTAAGTGAGTCAATATTTCCAATGTCTTTTGTTCACTTTGCCCTATAATATCTATATCATCTGCATAACCAAGCAGCTTGGATGTTCCTCCAATATCACATTCCTCCTTTACCTTTCCTTACAACTTTCTCTAGAGCCAGATTGAAGAGTAGCGGCGATAGTGCATCACCCTGTTTCAAGCCAGATGTTATTTGGAAGGGGTCTGATTTCCTGCCTTTATATGTTACTATATTATAAGTATCTTCCATGCATAGTCTGGTCATGTTGATTAACTTCCTTGGTATTCCAAATTCCTGCATAGCATTCCATAGACTATTCCTATGGACACTATCATAAGCCTTTTTAAAATCCACAAAAATGTTATGGAGATCTCTTTTATATTCCCAATGTTTCTCGGCTATTTGTCGTAAGATAAATATCTGATCTATTGTTGATCTGTTTTGTCTCAAACCCGCCTGGTAGTCACCTAATATGTCTTCTGAATATGGTTTTAGTCTATTTGTCTTCTTGCTTTTCTTTATTTCTTTGTGGTTGTTTTATTTATCGTTGCTGTTTGTATGTGTTATGTGTGTGTGTGTGTGTGTGTGTGTGTGTGTGTGTGTGTGTGTGTTGTTGTTGTTGTTGTTGTGGTTGTTGTTGTTGATGTTGTTGTTGTTATTTTTGTTGGTGTTCGTTTTGTTTTTGATTGGTTGGTTGGTTGGCTGGTTTCTTTGTTTCTAAGAATCGAATTGACATCATAACCATTCTGGCAAGCCCATAAGGGCTTCGTCTCCTTCAGCAACTGTCCATAAAGTGTGGATGCCGATCGTTGCAGTAACATACTGGTTCTCATGACATCGGATGAGTCCTCCTCATCTCATCATCATCTCATCTAATCAGGTTCCTCTTGTACCTTGCGGTGTCGAGGTGAAGTATAAACAGCGGGAGAGAGCTCGCCTATGGGCTTCATGTATCGACATTCACATGGACTGCTATTCCCTGCGTCCATCGTTTACGTGGTCGGCCTCTTCCTCTGCTTCCATTTGCTGGAATAAATCATTTAGAAAATTGTTCCCGAGCAGTTTCCTGCTATGGGTATGTGATATGATAGCGCTACCCCATTTGTGTAGGCCGAGAGCAAGGAGGAATAGGTGGCCAGTCGTTCCCTCACTTCGGCAAGCGACAAGCCCAAAGTGTAAAAGTGTATCCGGCCGTGATGATGATGGTACCAGTGGAGTTGGCTGTCAGCTCCGTTAGCAGGCCCGCCTCTTTGCTGGAGCCACACTTGTAGTCCAGCCTGGTAGAGCCTTTCTTTTGTTGTTTAATTGGTTATTGTACTGGAAGGCCCCGCTATACGTCGCTTCGATATACGTCGTTTCGCTATATCGTCGTTGTCACATAGGGGACTAACTTCACTTTACGTCGCTACGTTTCGCCATAACGTCGTTTTGAGGATGAGACAATTGATGCAGGTACTGACAAAATCAAAGAGGGTGCTACAGACGTAACCCCTTTGAGTGCTTCCAAGATCACTCGTACCAGAAGTATTCTTACGGAGAATATGGAAGCACTATTTGCCGTCTGGATTAAAGACCAGAACCAGCGGAATATGCCTGTGAGCAAGACAGTTATCCAAGAGAAAGCAAAGTCTCTCTATGAAGATCTAGCTAAGAAACCGGGTGAGAGCAGTACTTGTAGTATTGGTGATATCTGTGGAGCGAGTCGTGGTTGGTTTGAGCACTTTAAGAATCTTTCACACCTGCACAACATGCAGTCAACAGGTGAAGCGGTGAGAGCTGATACTGCAGCTGCAGAGCGTTTCTCTGTAGAGTTAAAGGCCATTATTGATGAGGGCGGTTACTGTGGAGCAGACATTGGACACATTTTTTGTTCAAGCAAAGAAGAGCCAGGATAAGAGGCAGGAAGAGGTTACAGTTTCATCCTCAGCTGAAGAGGCGGAATTTAATGCCTCAGCGTCCCAATAACTCTACCACTCGCCCTCCAACCCACCTATATTAAGCCAATAAATATCAACAATCATCAAAATAAACATTACTGTAGTACACAATACACTTTATTTCATTTAATTATATGGGAAATAGTGTTTCGCTATACGTCGTTTCACTTAACGTCGCGTTTTCCAAGACCGTAACCACGACGTTAACCGGGGCCTCCCAGTATCTCCTTTACCTAGAGATCGTTCCTTGGTAAGCTTCAGAATGTCGGCCATCGTTTAGTTCCTAACTGACTGGCATATAGGCATTGGCTAGTTCAAGTGGAAGCTTAGACCTCACCAATGTAAGCCGAAACATATATATATATATAAGTATATATATATATATATATAATCGTTCTTATGAGGCTATTTCGGTTACAACACCAGGACAATTTGAAATCCTTAATTCTGCCTTATTTCATAGAAACAAAAACAATCAAATACAGAGGTTCTAGAAAAACTGGGAATGAACATAGATTTGATGAAAGAAATAAAAAAAGAGGTGAAATATTTCGGCCACGTTAAAAGACATAAGACTCTTATAAAACCATACTGGACGGCAAGGTTGAGGGCAAGCGAGCATGAGGCAGACAACGATACAAGTGGGAAGATAACATCAAAAGATGGACGAACATCAATCTGACAGAATGTACAATCAAGGCGAGAGACAGACAGTGTTGGCGATCCATTGCAGCCAACTTCATCGTGGAGACGGCGCCTGAATGATTGATTGATTGAATTCTGGATCCATTCAAGCTGTTCACACTGGGAAGCAGACAATGTTGAAGCCCCAGAACACAGTTACTGAGAGGACTATACGGCTGACAATAAGACAAGCATTCTCTATTCCACGTAAGTAGCCATTGCGTCTAGACAACGTTTACGCTTATTAATAGTCTACCCTATGTGAAATCTATGTAAGTTATAATTCTTTCATTGTCCTACCCATTTTTAGAGAAATGCTATATGGTTTACTTTCCCAATAAAGCTATTCAACTTGCGCCACAATGGTCATAACTGAACTTGTCTGTTTACACCATTCAACCAACTTCTGCAAAGCCAACTTGTATAACACACACACACTCACACACACACACACACACCCACACACACACAGAGAGAGAGAGAGAGAGAGAGAGAGAGAGAGAGAGAGAGAGAGAGAGAGAGAGAGAGAGAGAGAGAGAGAGATGCGTATATGCGTATTGGAACCAGTCCGATACAATGGGTCCACAAGAATCTGGAACTAATATCATATACCCAATACGACTCTAGGCGTGGGAAAGAGGTTGGTTTTTGAACATTTCTTACAAAACATCGTCATATTATCACACTTAAATTCCCCTTGCAATTTAACGATGCAATAGTTGCTCTATATTGATTTCTCTTGTCAGGTTGATGTTTTACCTGTTTTATTATTCTAGGCATCCTTTCTGTGTCTTCGCTGCTTCTTCCCTATGTTATTATTATATGCAATTGTTTTCACTACTCTAGTTCTTTTCCCATTGGTGGGTTCCGTAATTGCCGACTCAGTAACCAATTTAGCTACTGATCCGTGAGTTGTGTGGCCACTTATGAGGAGATTTCCAAGAGAACGTAATGGGGGATGTGCAGTGAGTCATTGCCAATATAAACACTCTCCCACGCAGGTATCGTCGGTCGGGATATTTTGTATAAGATGTCAGCCTTTATTATCTTCAGCATTGATACAAAGCTTGAATAGTCTGTCACATCCACACACAAGATTTATAAGTTTTGTAATCTGTCTTGAAGCATGTAGCCGCCTGTCTCCTTTAAATGATATCATACTGTGAAGTATGCAGGAACTTCAGAACTAATGTTATATTATGACAGCTCATGGCTGGTTGAGATATGTTTAGAACGCATCTTATATGTTGACAGTGCTTGACTCATTGAGATATGTTTCATAATTCATACCATGTGTTGGTAGAGTTTGTCGGGTTCAGATATTAGAATGATGCCATATGGCTAGAGCTGATGGCTGGTTGAGATATGTTCAGATGTCATGTGATATGTTGACAGTGCACGGCTGGTTGAGATATGTTCAGATGTCAGGTGACATGTTGGCAGTGCACGGCTGACTGAGATATGATCAGATGTCATGTGATATGTTGGCAGTGCACGGCTGACTGAGATATGATCAGATGTCATGTGATATGTTGGCAGTGCATGGTTGACTGAGATATGTTCATGTGATATGTTGGCAGTGCTGGGACTCCGTAGCACCGGGACAGATGGAAATCTGTATATAAACCAGTAATGCATGTGCTACAAATAATTTTTGGGGGAGTGTTGCTAGTCAAATTTTAATATGTAGTCTGGCAAAAACCTGTTTTAAAATGTAGCCTGTCAAAAGCCTATTGGGCTTGCCCTTTCCGACTTCCAACTGTGCGGGGATTTTGACCGCACGCAAATGAGTCCACCGAGGTTTCTGATCTTGTCTAAGAAGGTTAAGTTCCCGATCCAGTACCTCAAGATCAGGAGTGGGAGTATATTATCCGGTTTTCTTTAATGGTGTGAGTCCTTAGCCATCAACCCCAGGTTTATTCTGTAGACAATTTTACATGCAGTGGTTTGCCATTACTTTCTGAACAAGAAGTAAACGTTTAAGTTTAACCGGTGTGTGGAACCAACTTACTATCACGCCTTCAGCGCACAGGAAGTTCAACGTGAGTGTGAGATGAACCTCTCGGCCACGCTGATCTCAACTATTGCATGTCCTGTGCAGGACGTTGCAATTATCCCCAGGTTAATTTTCTAGAGAATTTTATGTCCAGTAGTTTGCCATTGCTTTGTGAACGAGAAGTCAACGCGTAAATCCAACTGATCGGTGTGCGTTTCTTTTTTCTTTTTTTTCACTAAAAATACAGTTCGGACATGAGACCAATCAGTTCTGGAGTCAGCCCAAAGGCCGGCAGCCATAATCTCTCAGTCGTCATTTCATGCCAGTGAACGTTAAACACAATCCTCCAATCACAACTCAGAGTCAAATCCGAACTTAGAAAACACACACACACACACACACACACACACACACGCACACACTCACTCACACACACATACACACACACACACACACACACACAGCATCAGACGTACACACAGAGCTTCTAATACGTATTAATAATAATATTATTTTCTAATATTATTTTTAAAAATGATACCTGTGTGTCTTCCTATGCACGAGCGGATAACACTAATCATTTGTTTCTATTTTTTTTTTTCTTTTATTCATGGTTAACTGTAAAACACACAAAACAGATTAGGCTGTCTGGACGAATGTAGGTCATGTGCTATACAACTTGGTAATGACCTACAGTTACTATCAATACAGATATGCAGAGGTGTTTGCAAGGCATCAGGGCCGGGTTGATATACTGGCCAAGACCTATTGACGCGTCCTCGTCGAGCGTCCTGGGCTACAGGTTCCTTCGGGGTCCTGGCTAAAGTCAGTAGGATCGACGATTCCTCCGAAGTCGGAGAGTGTCTGCCTGTACGGCGAGGAACCACCAGTCTGCACACCAATAAGCCAGACATGGGACAACGGATACTCACGCAAACGTCAGGTCCTGTATGACATCACACTGATGTTGGACAACAGGATGCCTTCATCCGACATACACTACTTCGCGTTGTTGCTCAAGCCAACGAACACAAGCAAGCAAGCAAACTATCAATACAGAAAATGTATGCTTTTTGGCAGTCTAAATGTTACAAAACATCGAGAAAACTGCACGCGTCTCGACCTTAAACCTGTTATGACATAGCAGGGAAAACTGCACGATTTTGGGCAGAATAACAGTGATAAAGCTGTTATGAAATCTTCGCGTTGCTGGACATAGTAACTATGATAAAGCTGTGGGGAAACTTCACATTGTTGGGCAGAATAACTATGATAACATGTGAGGTAACTTCCCGTTGCTGGACATAATACCTATGATAAAGCTGTGGGGAAAATTCACGTTATTGGGTAGAATAAGTACCATAAAGCTGTGGGGGAAAGCTGCACGTTTCTCTGCAGAATAACAATGATAAAGCTGTTAGAAAAATATACACTTCTCGGCGAGTGTCTTGTATAAAGCAATGGGAAAAAGGGCACGTCTCTCAGCAGAATAGCTTTTATAATAAAATAGCGTTTCTAGACATAATTACTGTTATAAAGCGGTGGGAGAAACTGCACATTTATTAAATAGGGCAAAACCTGATATAATAATAGTTATAAAGCATTGGAATATTGTTCTAAACAGTATAAATGTTATAAGACAGTGAATATAACTACGGTCTGTCGAACAAATACTGTCATAAAGAAGGAAAAACTACATATTTTTTCGGCAGAATAACTGTTATAAAACACCGGGAACACAGCACGTTTCTAGATAGAAAAACAATATAAACAGCAGTGGGAAAGCCTAACGTTTCTATGCGGAATACAAGTCATAAAACAATAGGGAAAAAGTATAAAAAGAAGATAGTTTATATATGATATTGTAAATAAGAAAAACAAAGACTTTAATACATGTATATTACGGAAATTATTATTTGAAGAACTATAATTTAAAAAGAGAAAACAATAGAGGTTAAATTGTTTCAACACGAAAACACAATGTGTGATCCATACAAATATAACAAACACAGCAGTAAAGATTAACGCAGTCTAATAGTGCCCGGTCTCAATGGCGAAGGTGTTACGGAAGAAATTCGTAATCCCGTATGCCCGAGTTCGAAACACAGCGGTCTGGTTTTTTTCGAAAAAGGTATATTTGCCGGTCATTCAGATTGATTGATTGATTGATTTAAGAACCGACATCACAGCATTCGGGGCATTCCCATAAGCGCTCCGTCCCCCATCCTCAGCAGCCAGCGAAGAGTTCCAACACCAATAGTACCAGTAGCAATCTGACTACATGTCCGTCTTTCCTCTGAGCGTCGAGCGTCGGCCGGATCCCCTCGTCACTCCTCCCTGTCTCATTCTTGCTAGACCATGGTGTTCCAAAAATGCTGGGGTTGACTAGTGAAATGCTGGTGAAGGACATGCAACTAATTTTTTTTTAATAGTAGATACTGCAGATGAATCGTGAAGTGTTAGGTCATCATATATTCTAGGCCACGACATTTTGAGGTGGGTGGTGCAGTTCTCTTACATGTCACTTTTCCTTAAAAATGTCTTCTGCTTATTTTAGGAGACTGAGTCGACTCCAGAGCCGGGATGATGGGGAGCAAATAATCCTAAGATTGCTGGAGATGAATCAGGACCCCTGTCCCAGCATGACTGAGCACTAACCACTTTGCCACAACGTCCCTTCAATTATGCATTGAAGATATAATTCTAGTAAATAATTAAATAAGTAATAATAGCTTGTGAAAAATACTGATGTAACACCAAGAAGAAACTTATGAAAAACAAACCACGACAAAAATAATAGATAACTTGGGGGATTTCAAAAATTCCTAGACAAGATCATACAAGAAAAATCAACGTGTAAGAACTTGCAAGCTGGTACATTTACTGTACCAATAAAATATAATTTGAGAACACCTAAGAGAGAAAGAAGGAGGTACAATTAAAACAACAGCTATATAAAGTTTGAGAGCAATTAATAAGACAAGAGGCGGGGCTAAATGACAAACAATAGAATAATGTGTAAGGCAACAGACATGACTAAAGTAGATATGTAAAATTGCATACTTTGAGAGAATTGCCTGTAACTAGAATTGATATATTCAAAGACACAATAAAACAACCTGTTACGGAATATTTGAGATGATGCTGACAACATATCATGAATTGGTATGTTTAATAAACTCTACCACTACAAGTGCAAAAATAAAATAATAATAAGAGTTTAAAAAATTTTTTATTTACAAAACTAGGAAAAGATTATTTGTGAAAACAACTACCTCAAGCTAACATAAACTTGGGGGAGGGGAGTAAAACCGCTACAGCAAGAGGTTATTTGAGAAACACTACTACAAGAAGGTAAAATAACATGCCAAAAAGATGTTATGACAAGAAAAGACAACAAAGGAAACATCGGCAAAGAAACCTCTAGGTCTTAAAACGTCTGTTATATGTCCCATTAGCTGGCACTCAGTGTCGGTGAAACGCTGAATCCTAACGCTTAAGACGCTTGCCGCTACGCGTAGTTCTTGAATTTTCAGGAATAAAAGCTCCGGTTTCTTGTGGCTAACTTCGAGCGTCAGAATCTATCAACAGTGATGCGGGGGACTTCTTGTTTCCCGCTATTTAATTTATCAAGGGTTAAGCAAATAGGAGCTATGACAGCGTATTGGCTAGACACTCGCCTGCCGGCCAGATGGTCGCGGGTTCGAACCTCAAAAGGACAGATTTGGTTTATTAAAATATACCTGGGCTCCCAGGTTGACCCTGCCTAAAATGGGTACCCCCAGGAAGATTAACCCGGTCAACAAATGCCCGAAAAAGTCGGATGTGTCGGCCTAACGGCGCAAGTATAGCAGCTCTGCTGTAAACAGGCACAACGCAATTACGTCTGAAGAAATGCTCCGGATGAACACAGAAGAAGAAAAGAAGAAGAGGAAGAAGAAGAAGAAGAAGAAGAAGAAGAAGAAGAAGAAGGAATTGGCACCAAGATATGTCTTGTACGTTTTTATTTAAACACGTCAGCTTTACAAGACGTTGTAATCAACCCCAGCATTAATTGACTGTGCTCAGCTAGGCAATATTATTCTCGGTAGTTTTCCATTGCTTTCTGTACGGTAGATGTCCCATTCTTTGAAATGAAAGCAAAGCGATCTGTCGAAATTGTCTGCTGATTGCGAACCTTCAACTCGGTATCTCGGAGAATTGTGAAATTGGCTTTCATTAACCTCCTGCGCCACAGACGCTTATCTAAGGTAGCTCAGTAATTTGCTAGTTTCACAGGGTGATCATGTTGCCGTGGTAGCCCAGCGGTTAGCATTCTTGCCCACCTTTCGCTGGTAATAGGTTGGAATCCGTATCGATAAGGATTTATTTTTTTTTTTTTTTAATTGACCGGGTTCGTAGATGACTCAGCAGAAAATGGTGTCAGGAAATATATTGGGAAGTAAGGAGGTCGGTGTGGAATTGATTACATTACCTATCGAGTATCGATTGGTTTATTAAAATATGGTTTTGGTATCATGTGCCCAGTGAGCATTATCATGTAAAAGATTCCTTTACATTTTTTTTTTCACTTTTTTTCAAGGCCTCTTAGTTCCTTATGTGCCTTTCGGCCCATTGTGGTCCATTAAGGCCCGTCTGCCAGTGGTAGTGGACATTAATTAGAGTTTGCAGTTTGGATGACCGCCTTTGCACCCTAGCCAGATTAAGTGCAGATAAATCTACCCTTTGATGTTAGCCAAAAGGCCGGGAAACGATTCTGCATCTTGTCTCACTAGCTCCACCTCATTGTTCCCTCTAGACGCGAGCCACCATACCCTTGCATGTTCATCTCATTAATGTTATTCAGCAAATACCAATAGTCAAGACTTGCATGTTTCCGACCAGCTCTCAAGATGTGAAGAGCCAATCATCAGCAACAGCATCATATAATATCTCGAGGGGATGTCCAGGAAGGGCTATCTAGTCTCAGAGAAGCACTGCCCTTCAGAGATCAGCGTTGAGACCTTTCTGTGACCTGTCCAGCTGTTTGTTTGTCTAAGGAATCGACGCTGGATTCCTGAGAACGAAAGTATTTAGATAGAAATGGAGAAACCAGAGAGTTATTAAAATAAGAATACTAAAGGCAAGATGACTTTTCATGGAAGTAGAAATTTTGTCGAAG
Organism: Cepaea nemoralis; assembly: GCA_014155875.1. Taxonomy (NCBI): domain Eukaryota; kingdom Metazoa; phylum Mollusca; class Gastropoda; order Stylommatophora; family Helicidae; genus Cepaea; species Cepaea nemoralis. Next base: position 7,049 of record JACEFZ010025198.1, on the reverse strand, counting down.
TCAAAGAAAATTTGTCGAAGTAAAAGAAAATTCAATCTATTGAAATTTTAGAATATTTAATTATGATTTTAAAGCGGTTCGGCTGCATAGATAAAAACAATGGAGAATGACTAAATCAGTTACTAATAAATACAAACATTCATTAACTTGTTCCTGTGTCTTATAGGACTAAAATGTTAATCTAATTATAGAGAACTATAGAGATGCAAGCTAATCCAGTTCTTAGGAAAACACGTTGGCGCTGTATAGGAGCTAGAGCGATCTTTCTCTGGAAAGCACAGGGTAAACTAAATAGAGAGAGGCCTAAATATGTGGATAGAAGAATTAGAGACAATGTTGGATAATGTGGGGAGGGACATGGTGGGGGAGGTAGGAGGCAACAAACGATAGGATAGGGTTGTCGTTAGCTGGATGCGGGTCTATGGAGAGAGAGAGAGAGAGAGAGAGAGAGTGACTGAGAGAAAGAGATTGAGTGAGAGAGAAAGAGAGAGAGAAAGAGAAATAAAGAGAAAAAGAGAAAGTGACAGAGAGAAAGGGAGACAGTAGGGGAGAGAGAGAGAGAGAGAAAGAGAGACAGTAAGAGAGAAAGGAAGCGAGAGAAAGCGAGTGAGAAAGAGTAAGAGAGAGAAAGAGAGTGAGAGAGAGAGTGAGAGAGAGGTATATAGAAAGAAAGAGAGAAAGAGCGAGAAGACACGTGTCAGTTTTCTGCAATTACGATAGAAAGATATCAGCACACCTACTGATACACAATGCTGGAAGGCAGAAGCTGAAGAGAATCATGATCCTTCGTTTGAACTGGTAAAGTATTTGGATATGATGATGATGATGATGATGATGATGATGGATGATGATGATGATGATGATGATGATGATGATGATGATGATGATGATTATGATGATGATGATGATGATAATGATGATGATGATGATGATGATGATGATGATGATGATGATGATGATGATGATGATGATGATGATGATGATGATAGCATTGATGATGATCAATCGAATTCATTCATGACTGTTAAATCACGGTAGTACTTTTCATTCTAAACAGCCAGCTCCACATTGAAATAGATAAGTGGTCATCATCATAACACCTGTGTAAACCCACAGCACACAAATTCAGCTCACGTTTAATTGGCCATATTTACAACAATGTGATTTTTGAATTGTCTAGCACAGCAACACACAAGTATTTATGATGTCTTTCTTGTCTGCCAGACGACAAGCTTAAACACTTCTGTCCAACCAGTTACCCAAAATATATTTCAATTTTTCAGAAATAGGTTTTCCTTTTTCAGAATAAGTCTTTCTTTCAAATAAAGTGGCAGTAGAAATATATCAAATAAAAGGTGTCTGAGAAAATAATACATTAACCTGATATCCCGCAGCGTGAATTTCTTTTTAACGCCGCCTCTACAGCAAGAATGTATCGTTTTAGTTGACATATATCTGGGAATTCCAAAGAGTATCGCAGTAATTAGACAATAAATTTGTGCTGTTAGTGGCATTAAAAAATATATGGGAACACAAATAGATATTAGTGGACACAACGCATCAGAAGTTGACAGCCTAGTTACCTGCTTCAGTTGCAGACATTTCGAGACTTTAACATGTTCTTTCCGAATATGTTCTTGCTTAAAAGTAATAAATAGTGCCTCAAAAGACATTTATGCTAGACAGAAGGGACGCAGAGGTGTTTCCAAGGCACCAGGGCCGGGTTATATACTGGCCAAGACCTATTGACGCGTCCTCGTCGAGCGTCCTGGGCAACAGGTCCCTTCGGGGTCCTGGCTAAGGTCAGTAGGATCGCCGATTCCTCCGAAGTCGGAGAGTGTCTGCCTGTACGGCGAGGAACCACCAGTCTGCACACCAATAAGCCAGACATGGGACAACGGATACTCACGCAAACCTCAAGTCCTGTATGACATCACACTGATGTTGGACAACAGGATGCCTTCATCCGACATACAGGACTTCGCGTTGGAGCTCAAGCCAACGAACACAAGCAAGCAAGCAAGCTAGACAGAAAGGATTAACGCAACACTGGAGATAAAGTAGGATAACGTAATAAATAAACTCAGCATATGGAGTTGAGCATAGCATACAGTGTATGAAGCTCCCAGTAAGCGCACTATGAGTTGTTTTTTTTTTAGTTGCATGTCCTTAAACAACATGGTAGATATGCTTGCATATCTACAAATTGATGGGAAAGACATTAGACTTATAAAAAACATATATTGGAAACAACAAGCTGCAATAAGGATTGATAATGAAATGGGACAATATCAACCTATTATGAGAGGTGTTATGCAGGGATGTGTAATGTCTCCAGATCTTTTTTCCCTATACAGTGAACATATTTTCAGGAATGTAGAAGATATAAATGGAATCAGCATTGGAGGACGAAACATCAATAACATTAGATATGCAGATGATACAGTATTGATTGCAGACAATGCACAGGATTTACAAAAATTAGTAGACGCAGTTGTTGTACACAGTGAGCAGCTGGGGTTGGAATTAAATTGTAAGAAGACACAGGTTATGGTCGTCACTAGGAAGAACGAAGTACCACAATGTAATATACAAATAAATGGGAATATACTTCATCAAGTGAATCGGTACAATTATCTCGGAACAGTCATAACATCTGATGGGAGATGCCTTGAAGAGATTAGAACAAGAATAGCCATGGCGAAAGTAGCCTTTAGCAAGATGAAAAACATTCTGACCAATAATATGATGTCAATTGAAACGAGAAAAAGAGTGTTGAGGAGATACATAGAGCCTATTCTTTTGTATGGATGTGAAACTTGGACAATGTGCAGTCAAGCTGAACAACATCTGATGGCTGCAGAAATGTGGTTTCTGAGGAAAATGCAAAGAATACCATGGACAGACAGAAAAACCAATGACCAAGAACTACAGGAGACAAATGAAAATCGTAAATTGATTAGAGAAATTAGACGTAGACAGTCAAAATATTTTGGACATGTTATGAGAAGAAATGGATTGGAGAACTTAGTGACAACTGGCAAGATCGAAGGTGTCAGACCGAGAGGAAGACCGAGAGGAAAATACCTGGATGGCTTGGCCACATGGCATGGACGAGACAGGAACACAGAGCTGATCCACGACTCTGGTGATCGAGTCAGATGGCAGAACATGACAGCCCACGCTTACCGGCATGGCACATGATGGATGGATGAATGTTACCCTGGGTTTGACCTGAGAACCCATGTTAATTTAAAACAAAGGCTTTCATGAGAATTCGAACCCATGGCCAGATCTTTGCAGGAACCATACTTAAATCAGATCTCAAGCACCCTAAAATAAGTCCTTCCGTCTATTATTGTGTCTTCAACCAGCAGTCGTTCATAGATAGTCTTCACAATGTTTCATCTATTATTGTGTCTTCAACCAGCCGTTGTTTATAGATAGTCTTCAAAATATATATTTTGCTCATCGTGTGCCTTCCAACCATTGGCCTCTGAAATCCAAAACGTTCGCTTGCTCGTTGACCCCCCTGTCGTGTGTGTAAAGAATGAATGTCGTAGTAGTTCCTTGTTCTTCTTTACCACTTTAGTGTCGTCCCTGGAGTGAGGAGAATCAACACCCACAATTTGTTTTAATTCAATATCTCTATTCTGGAGATATCCAGCAGACTCCGTCCACCTTCAATCTGAAGACACCTTCCTCTCACTCTTGCTCACTCCTGGATCATGCCCCCTCTCATTCTTCCCCAACATAACATACTTGACAACTCTAGCCTCAACAAATAAAAAACAAGAAATTTATTAAAGCAAAGAGTATATGTAGGAGAGTGTGTGTGTGTGTGTGTGTGTACAAGGTGTAGAATGCGTGACGTGTATTCTAATGGTAGACCAATGATTTAGAAGCAAAGTCTGTAACATCATAGTGCTTAGCACACAATAGCACCATTTTTTCCGGACAGTGAACCTCACCCAGAAGATGACGACTTTCTCCAATCACTCGAACAAACAGGATGCTGGTAATCCGATAGACACTGTTGATCTTGGTCTTCACTCTATCACACGGTGAAGTTTCTCTGTTTCCTAATATTTGTTTGAACTGATAGTCTTCCAATTAACTGAAATGTCACTTGTGGGAAATCTATTGTTTATTAGTCTCTGATTATAACATTTTCCCCTCTTTTAGAACACAACCTATTAATGTTTGTTAGGTAGATGTGTATATCTATATCTATATATATATATATATATATATATATATTATATATATATATATATATATATATAATTATAGATATATATATAATATATGTCCTTAGTATGCGAGTTATTAATCTTCGGGATGAAGCTTATCACTCATTAAACACCATTACTTCTGTTCATACAATTCTACTCAGCAGAAGCCAGGTTTCTGCGGAACAACTAGGTTCTGAGCCCCGTGTAAAACCTCTCAGCAACCTCTGTCTTCTTTCCATGAGCCATCATTGTATAAAACTTGGAACTGCTTCTTCGTAATAAATCATCTCACACTCACGTGGAACACTCAAGGGGAACTGTAAAATGGAACCTGTAGAGTAGATAAACACATGGTGAGGGCAACTCAGTCCCTGACCGTCAATAGGTGATTGTAGGCCAATAACAGCACTCAGATCTATAACAGAGATCCGATCTCTGTAATACGGCCAAATCGCGCATCACAATGGTCTTATACATGGCAACACCAGGAAAGAATAAAGGAACGGGTAGAAAACCAGGAGATGCCCTACTGGAAGATCCTACCATTACCACATACCTCTTCTCCCCATCAACCATCCTTAATCTCTCTAATTATATTCCAATACATTGTCCTCAACTTCCTGAGTAAAATGATATATAACACAAGCCAATGAAGCCACACAATAGAATTACTAGTGCCGACGCTCCTATGATACTGTTCTAGCACCGCACTTATAGAAACATTCTATCATTAATCATAATACATTATATCACGGCACCTATAATACATTATATCACCGGACATTTACTGTACTCTATCCTAATTATTACTCTTAAGTTAGATATAATTAATGCCCTACCATATGTCTATTCCTGTTGTTACTCGAGAAACTAGGCAATCCGATTGGATTCTATGTCCGCGGATAAACTATCACTACTTAGATAGTCTAGTCCCTCTCATATAACCACAACTCGGAATAATCCCCAATCCTAACACTTCAGAATGTTTCCTCGACTCCCTCCCCACCTGTTTACCGCACTGGGTTTTTATATGGGTGTTGAGTGAGTCACCAGAAAGTCCAGACGCCAATCATGTCCAGAATTGGCTTTGTCCTCTGTTTCCCGACCAACCAGAGTCACAATTAGCTGTCAAGTTTCCTTTCATCTGGGGATTTCTTTGTCTCATCCAACAAATATCCTGGTTGTCTGTAAGCCAGAGACCTTTTCTCCCATTACAGAATCCTTCTGACCTCTAGCAGACATCTGTCCATTACTTTCAACGGCCCAACTCCCGTTTTGTAGACAAATGTTGCCAGTACACACCTCTCGAACAACATCCTGTCATCAAACTGTCGGACTGTGTGTAGACAACGCGACGTGACTCCCTTTGATCTCATACACACTGTCGACCAGGTGCAGAGAATCTGTACCGACGTATTTTTCCTCAGTTTGTTCGCCATTCAACGAGTCAATTTGTAGCAAAATAATGACGGGTTTGGTTATCACGGTCGCAACTAACAAGTTTATTTATCCTGTGACCACCCCCCCCCCCCCCCGCCCCACGCCAGCACGACCCAGTGCATTATATCACGATACGTCCTGTAAAAGGGAAGACTATACCCTTGTATCCACTCATGTGACCCTCTGTCCATGTTGAATTTTGCGCAAATAAGTATGAGAATATGGTTTCTATGGTGGCTCGAGTACCCGCTAATCGCCTCAAAACTGCAAGAACTATAGTTGCCTCCATCTCTCATTCTTGATGTTGAAGCATCTATAGGATTCATTCTTTGAGGTGTAGATCTATGGGGTTCAGTCTTGAGGCTGAGGATCTATAGGATTCATTTTACTTAGCAAACGACCTGATTAATAGTTAGGCAAGTCCTCACTAATTATCAACAATACAATTGTTCATATCTAGATGCAGCTGCCCTGTCTCAGCATATGGCGACTCAGAGAGGACAGATAGGGAGGACAGAGAGAAACAGAGAGGAAGGCAGAGAGACATAGAGAAAGAGAGACAGAGAAACAGGGAGAGGGAGAGATTGACAGACAACGACAGAGAGACAGAACGAGAAACGTGGAGGCAGACAGGGAGAGACAAAGAGATCACAGTGAGAAACAGAGAGACAAGGAGAGGCAGAGGAATGCAGTTAGAGAGGCAGGCAGAGAGACAGAAAGGTAAACAGAGAGATACATTGGTGAGACAGATAGAGGGAGAAATGAGGATGTATAGAGAGCGGGAGACAGAGATAGACAGTGAGAAACATAGAGAGAGTGTGTGTGAGAGAGAGAGAAAGTGAGACAGGGACACACACATAGAGAAAAAGATAAGAGACATTCAGAGAAGCAGTGAGAGACACAGAGAGAGAGGGAGGAGAGAGAGAGAGAGAGAGAGAGAGAGAGAGAGAGAGAGGGGGGAGAGAGAGAGAGAGAGAGAGAGAGAGAGAGAGACCAGAATCTTTACCAACAGTTAAGGTACAGCAATATCTAAAGCTAAAATGAAAAGGTCACACATCATGCTGCCCTAAACAGCACTGGTCAATCCACTCAGTTTTTCATTAAAACAGCCACGAGGATTTGCTGACCAAATCTCAGGCTCCAGATATTCCCGGAATCAATTTCAAGTAAATGGCTTTCGCCAGCAATCCCCAGAAATAATGTCTTCAATTTCAAGGTCAGAAAGGCTATAGATATGTATTATCCCTGTCTTCTAAGACAGGTGAGGGGACGAAAAGGTTCGATGTTTGTTTATTTCTCGTTGTTGCTGATTTAAGCCTTCCTGGGGTCTCCCGGGTTGGCTGCATATAATTTTATACCGTTCTCCAACATGCT
>JACEFZ010025197.1:2500-24888 GCA_014155875.1 Cepaea nemoralis | reverse complement strand
GGGTGTAATAGCAGCAACATTGTGTACATGGGTCAGTCACAGGCATGGGTTAGTTTATAGTAGCAACATTGTGTACATGGGTCAGTCTGAGGTGTGGGTTAGTTTATAGTAGCAACATTTTGTTCATGGGTCAGTCACAGGCATGGGTTAGTTTATAGCAGCAACATTTTGTTCATGGGTCAGTCAGAGGCATGGGTTAGTTTATAGCAGCAACATTGTGTACATGGGTCAGTCTGAGATGTGGAGTAGTTTACAGCAGCAACTACAGCAACACTGCAGGTGACAGGAGTCAGTGAGCAATATCAAAGATGAGTCAACATATAGCTGTAGAATACACACATACCACTGTATAGCTGTAGAACAATACACACATAGCACAGTATAGCTGTAGAACAATACATACATAGCACAGTATAGCTGTAGAACAATATACACATAGCACAGTCAAACTGTAGAATAGTACACACATAGCACAGTATAGCTGTAAAACAATACACACATAGCACAGTATAGCTGTAGAACAATACACACATAGCACAGTATAGCTGTAGAACAATGGAGACGACACCATAGATATGTAGAACAGCAGAGACATAGCACAGAGTAGATACAGAAAAGCATCAACAGCTTAGAAGAGATGTAGAACAATAGAGAATAGCACAAAATAGATGTAGAACAATAGAGAATAGCACATAACAAATGTAGAACAATAGAGAATAGCACAGAATATATGTAGAAAAATAGAGAACAGAACAGAAGAGATGTAGAACAATATAGAATAGCACATAATAGATGTAGCTGGGCCACGCATCTAGTATGGAGGATGAACATATTCCCAAAGATCTCCTATACGAAGAACTAGCCACTGGGAGGAGGCCAACCGGAAGACTCTAAATGCGATATAAGGATGTGTATAAACAAGATATGAAAACCCTCGGCATAGATCCAGACACGTGGGAAAGAGTTGCAACAGGCAGATGCCCCCGGAGAAGAGATGTACGAAACAGACTGGTGTTCTTTGAGCACAATCTAATCCAACAAACTGAGGATAGGAGGCACAAGCATAAAGTGAAGTCACTTACTGTGGGACCTGCCTTGTCTTACAGACGCGTAAACTGTGACAGAGATTGTCACTCTCGCATTGGACTATACAGTCACCAGCGGTGCTGTCAGGGGCCTTCCCAACGGAATAACTCTATAGTCCTACAGGGCTGAAAGAGGCCTACTATTACTACTAGATATAGAACAGCATCAACATTGCACAGAATAGATATAGAACAATATCAACATAGCTCAGAAAAGATGTAGAACAATAGAGATGTCGAACAACAGAGAATAGCATGGAATAGATATAAAACAGTATCAACATAGCTCAGAAAAGGTGTAGAACAATAGAGATATCGAACAACAGAGAATAGCATGGAATAGATATAGAACAGTATCAACATAGCTCAGAAAAGATGTAGAACAATAGAGATGTAGAACAATAGAGATGTTGAACAACAGAGAATAGCATGAATAGATAAAGAACAATATCAACATAGAACAGTAGAGATGTCGAACAACAGAGAATGGAATAGAATAGAACAGTCTCAACATAGCTCAGAAAAGATGTAGAACAATAGAGATGTAGAATAGAGATGTCGAATAACAGAGAATAGCATGGAATAGATAAAGAACAGTATCAACATAGCTCAGAAAAGATGTAGAACAATAGAGGTGTAGAACAATAGAGATACCAACAACAGATAATAGCATGGAATACATATAGAACAGTATCAACATAGCTCAGAAAAGATGTAGAATAGAGATGTAGAACAATAGAGATGTAGAACAATAGAGATACCAACAACAGAGAATAGCATGGAATAGATATAGAACAGTATTGACATAGCTCAGAAAAGATGTAGAACAATAGACATGTCGAACAACAGAGAATACCACAGTAAAGACACTGAACATTGACAGCTGAGACAAAGCACGGTAGACATGTCACATGAACACATGACACAGTAGACATGTCACATCAACACATGTCACATCAACACATGATACAACATACATGTCACATCAACACATGACACAGCAGACATGACACATCAACACATGACACAGTAGACATGTCACATCAACACATGATACAACATACATGTCACATCAACACATGACACAGCAGACATGTCACATCAACACATGACACAACAGACGTGTCACATTAACACATGACACAGTAGACATGTCACATCAACACATGAGACAGTAGACATACCACATCAACACATGGCAACACATGACACAACAGACATGTCACATTAACACATGACACAGCACACATGCCACATCAACACATGACACAGCACACATGTCACAATAATATACAACACAAACCAGGACATATAAGTTCTCACGAACTCCTCCTTGCCCTCATCACCACAAGCCTGGCATTTAAAGCTGAAAAATGTATCTGCAAGGAGAGGGGAGGGCTGCACGCTGCGTATACATTCTGAAATAGAATAGACACAGTGTTAGTTGTCCTTAACTGAGTTTCCTAGCACACCACATACAATCAGGCTTCTGGTTAAGTCAGGAAATATGATGATAAGTCAGTAAATAAGTCACAACATTATATAAACTCAGTTGAGAAATGGCTGTTGGTGGTATATAAAGGTGTCATTATGTGGCATATCCATGTATCTTGATGTCTCTGTGTGGCAGATGATAGTTGATGCATGTGTATGTGAATGCTTATGCAAAGTTTCAAGAAGTGTTGAAAATGTTGGCCCTTCTCCTGGAAAAAAAAAGGTGACTATGAGAATGCTGCATTGTACTGTGAAGCTCTAAGATGTTTCATTCACAGTTTCCCATCACAGCTGTATTAAACATTCACAGTTTCCCATCACAACTGCATTAAACATTCAAAGTTTCCCATCATAGCTATACTAAACATTAAGTTTCCCATCATAGCTATACTAAACATTCAGTTTCCCATCACAGCTGTACTAAACATTCAGTTTCCCATCATAGCTGTACTAAACATTCAGTTTCCCATCACAGATAAACTAAACATTCACAGTTTCCCATCACAGCTATACTAAACATTCAGTTTCCCATCACAGCTGTCCTAAACATTCACAGTTTCCCATCACAGCTGTACTAAACATTCACAGTTTCCCATCACAGCTGTACTAAACATTCACAGTTTCCCATCACAGCTGTACTAAACATTCACAGTTTCCCATCACAGCTGTATTAAACATTCACAGTTTCACATCACAGCTGTACTAAACATTCAGTTTCCCATCAGAACTGTATTAAACATTCAGTTTCCCATCACAGCTGTACTAAACATTCAGTTTCCCATCACAGATGTACTAAGCATTCACAATTTCCCATCAAAGCTGTATTAAACATTCAGTTTCCCATCACAGCTGTACTAAACATTCAGTTTCCCATCACAGCTGTACTAAACATTCACAGTTTCCCATCACAGCTGTACTAAACATTCACAGTTTCCCATCACAGCTGTATTAAACATTCACAAGTTTCACATCACAGCTGTACTAAACATTCAGTTTCCCATCAGAACTGTATTAAACATTCACAGTTTCCCATCACAGCTGTACTAAACATTCACAGTTTCCCATCACAGCTGTACTAAACATTCAGTTTCCCATCACAGATGTACTAAGCATTCACAATTTCCCATCAAAGCTGTATTAAACATTCAGTTTCCCATCACAGCTGTACTAAACATTCAGTTTCCCATCACAGCTGTACTAAACATTCACATTTTCCCATCACAGCTGTATTACACATTCACAGTTTCCCATCACAGCTGTACTAAACATTCACAGTTTCCCATCACAGCTGTACTAAACATTCACAGTTTCCCATCACAGCTGTACTAAACATTCAGTTTCCCATCACAGCTGTATTAAACATTCACAGTTTCCCATCACAGCTGTATTAAAAATTCACAGTTTCCCATCACAGCTGTATTAAACATTCACATTTTCCCATCACAGCTGTACTAAACATTCACAGTTTCCCATCACAGCTGTACTAAACATTCACAGTGTCCCATCACAGCTGTACTAAACATTCGGTTTTCCTATCACAGCTGTATTAAACATTCACAGTTTCCCATCACAGCTGTATTAAACATTCACAGTTTCCTATCACAGCTGTATTAAAAATTCACAGTTTCCCATCACAGCTGTATTAAACATTCACATTTTCCCATCACAGCTGTACTAAACATTCACAGTTTCCCATCACAGCTGTACTAAACATTCACAGTGTCCCATCACAGCTGTACTAAACATTCGGTTTTCCTATCACAGCCAGGGACTTAATCTGCACGTTTGATCTAGGCTAGATGGGTGACAGGGGTCATCTTACCATAATGCACTTGTTTGTGGCAATGTTGACACTTGAAACACAGCAACTGATCCCAGGATTCCTCGTTCTTCCAGCAATAGGCACAACAGGAAAATGTCGACTCCATATTTCTCTAGTTTTATCAAACACATTATTCATAAATATTAATATTCGTACAATAAAATAAAAGGCAGCATTGCATGGTATATTTACTTTACAATGAACTATTTAATGTAGCATTCATAATAGTGTTTTATTCAAGTGTACTTAGTGCATTGGTCAAACACTGTTCGTGTGCTACTGATATGATTATGTAAAATCTTACTTGGAAGCTCAATGAAAGCAATGAGACACACACAGGTAGAAGTCAACATTTCAATATATATATATATACTAGCTGACCCGGCCCAGCCCCTAGCGGGGATCTATCTATCTATCTGTCTGACCCGCCCAGCTTCGCCCAGCCCCTAGCGGGGATCTATCTATCTGTCTGTCTGTCTGTCTATCTATCTGTCTGTCTGTCTGTCTGTCTGTCTGTCTGTCTATCTATCTATCTATCTGTCTGTCTATCTATCTATCTGTCTATCTATCTATCTATCTATCTATCTATCTATCTATCTGTCTGTCTATCTATCTATCTATCTATCTATCTATCTATCTATCTATCTATCTGTCTGTCTGTCTATCTATCTATCTATCTATCTATCTATCTGTCTATCTATCTGTCTGTCTATCTATCTATCTGTCTATCTATCTGTCTGTCTGTCTACCTACCTACCTCTATCTATATGTGTTGGAGGATGGGTGGGGAATGTGTGTATGGGTCGGGAGAGGTGTGTGGTGTGATGGTTGGGAATATGTGTGTGGGTGGGGTATGTATGTGTGGGTGGGGGTATGTGCGGTGGGTGAGTGAGGGTATCTGTGTGGGTGTGGGTGGGGATATTGTGTAGTATGTGGGTGGGGATATGTGTGTGGTGTGTAGGTGAGGATGTGTGGTGGTATGTGGGTGTGGGATGTGTTGGTGAGGGATATGTGTGTGTGTGTGTGTGTGGTGCATGGGTTGGGAATATTGCATGGTAGGGGATGTATGTGATGTGCCGGTGGGGGATGTGTGTGGTGGGGGATTGGTTTAGGGCATGTGTGGGTGGGTGGAGGATGTATGTGTGGGTGGTCAGATGTGTGTGAGTGGATTGGGGATGAATAAGGTGGTTAGGGAGATGTGTGTGTGCGTGGGTAGGGAGATGTCAGTTGGTGGGGATGTGTGTGTATAGTTTGGGGATGTGTGAGTGGATGTGTGGGTTGGTGGGGGATGTGTGTGCATGGCTGGGGAATATGTGGTTGATGGAGGTGTGGCTGGGGGATGGGTGGTTGGAGGTGTGGGTGGGGAGAGGATGTGAGGGTTAGGATGTGTATGTGGGTGGGCGTGGGATGTGTGGGTTGGTGGGGGGTGTTTGTGGGTGGCGAGTGTGTTTTGGTTGGGGGAACAGGTGAGGGCAGTGTGTGTGGGTAGGGATGTGCAGGAGGGGAATGGGTCGGTTGGTGGGGTATGTATGTGTCCCTGGGTGTGTGTGTATGTGTGGGTAGGTGGGGGTGTGTGTGTGGGTGGGGTGATGTATGGGTAGGTGGGAGATGGGCCTCATAACATGGTAATTTGCCTTGTTTATGTTCACAACATTCATTTCACAATGTTTATTTTTCTTCTTATGTAAATGTATAATGCTCTTGATGAACGAAAGACGAGTGATTGGAAGGGCTGAATGTAAGACGGGCCTGCGTGCCCAATTTGTGACCCTTTTAAAATAAAGTTGATTTGATTTGATTTGATCTATCTATCTATCTATCTACCTACCTACCTCTCTACCTACCTACCTATCTCTGTCTGTCTGTCTGTCAGTCAGTCAGTCTATCATCTATGTTTGGCCCTTTTCCGTCCCCGTTAAAAATATACATGGAATAGAAGAATAGATATATTGATAGTAGAAAATATGATTGGAAGAGATCTATATTCATTCCAATAACTAAAAAGGGCAACGTGAAAGTACAGAAAGTAAACTTACCAAGATATCACGAACAGCCAATAAATGGTGGGCGGTGGGTTGACTGCAGAGTACTGCAAAGGATATGCAACTAACTTTCTCTCACAAAAAATTTAATTTCTTTCTAAAACGAACGAAAATCTTTATTTTCAAAGGGTTAAGAATTGGGCACGCAGGCCCGTCCTACATTCTGCCCTTCTTCTCTATTTCCTCTCATACATTCTTTCATTCAACATCTCTTATGAAGCAATTCTTTGACAACAAAAGAACAATAAGCATTAAAACGCATGAAAAATAATCAATAATACATGACTCGTTGAGGCAATGTTTAACAAGGGCATCATAAATACCCAACGTGGGTGTAATGTGCCATACATATGGGAATGTTAAAAAAAAAAATTACATTGCATAGAAGAAAAATACATTTAATTTGATGTGGAAAAGAAATAGAGAAGAGTAAAACATCTAATGTGCTGTTGAAGAAAAATAAAAAGATGAGTTAGAAAATTTTCACGTATTTAAAATAGATGCATTATTTTTATGAAAACTTTTAAAATGCCTTAAAGATTTTATCATTATAGATTATAACGCACATGCCTGTAGATAACTGTAGATAAACATTTTATAAAACTTTGAGAAAAATGCAACAATTATTTAAATATATATATATATGAAGGACTCCTTCCGAGCTCCTAACAACAGAAGAAAGTGCGCCAACTGTCAGGGCAAGCATGGAGCTAGATACTTGGGCTGTCCGTACCTGCAGAGACACAGAGACGTCTTAAAGATCGCCATCATCACAAAGACTCCATACAACGAAGCAATGCGGAGGTGCGGGACAGCCACGAGCATCTCGCAAGATGAAAGAGCCCAATTACAAAGGCAGATCGACGAGTTAAAGAAACAAGTCAAGGCACTGCTGACGCCTAACCCAACCAGCGACAACGAGAATCTACTGGCGGAAATAAAGGAGATCCAGCAAAACATCAAGCGAGAAGTGGAACAGATGACCGCGCTGAAGCAGGAAAACGAAGAAATGCTACGCAATATAAAAGCGGAGAGAGAGCGGCTAAAAGCTGAAATGAAATCAACTCAAAACAAACCAGCAGAAGCCAGGCAAGAGACCGCAAAAAAAGCCTCAAGAAACACAACAAAAATCCGAGCCGGAGACTCAAGACAAAACTAGCAGCCGAACCTCGACGCCCAAAAAATCCAAGGAGAAAGCACCATCCTGCCAGACAGCCGAAGAAAGCCAAGATGAGGTACCGGTCGAAGAAATGGAGTGGTACATAGCAGATGAAAAAGAACGGGCAAGGCAAGAGGAACTCAGGCACGAGGAATACATGAGGAGACAGGAAGCAAAAGGAAAGAAGATGAGGAAACTCAAGGGGAAACCCATAGAATACCCGGAGATATTCTCTGACTTTCACACCGGCATTGAGTACTAACTACTATATCGAGGACGGAGAGATCGTCCCATGGCTGACAACAGAGGAAACAATCGAAAAACAGCAACTACTTGAAGACCAAAGTGAAAGCATCGAAATGCTTCTACGGGCACTACACAGAACAGGAGGCAAAAAAAAATAAAACTAAATAAAAAGTCCTTTTAAGGACTGCAACCAATCAAGCCAGGAGCCTGCACCAACAAAGAAAACAAGTGGAAACATGCACAAAGGACAGCCGCAGACCGATCCCCCAGCTGGAGTGGGATAACGAAAAGTCCTTATAAGGACTGCAGCCAGACGAGCCAGGAGCCTACACCAACAAAGAAAACCACAACAACAGAAGAGCACAAAGGATAGCCGCCGACCACTGCTGACATCACAGACACAAACGATACATAATCAGTCTGAGATAGGACTCACAAGACAAGAATTAGGGTGAATAGACCCACAAAAACCACGATCCTCAATAATAACCACAGCTGATGAAGCAGGTTAGACGAGGACGAATTTGGAATTTTTGTTTTGAAAATTGGAACTGGAACTGGATATGAAGGACCAGCAATTTTGAAGATGGAGGTTCAGAATGCTCTTAACCATATGAAATCTGGCAAGACCCCCGGTTCAGAATGCTTTAGAAGAATATGGAATAGATCAAGTTACCAGTCTGCTTAATACAATATATGATACTGGAAATATACCTCAGGAGTTATGTAATTCTGTATTTATTGCAATCCCAAAGAAATCAGGAGCCTTGGAATGTGATCAACATCGAACAATTAGTATAATGAGTCACATCACGAAGATTTTGCTAAGAATTATCATGCAAAGAGTTAGGAGGAAAATACAACCTGAAATAGGAGAAGAACAATGTGGGTTTGTGGAAGGCAAGGGTACAGTAAATGCTGTGTATATACTGAGAAACATAATCGAACGTTCTATAGAAGTAAACAAAGATCTACACCTTTGCTTTATTGACTACACAAAGGCTTTTGATAAAGTGAGACATGTCAACATGATAAGGATGCTTGAAGATCTACAAATTGATGGAAAAGATCTTAGACTTGTAAAAAACATATATTGGAAACAACAAGCTGCCATAAGAGTTGATAATGAAGTAAGCCAATATCAGCCTATTAAAAGGGGTGTGAGACAGGGATGTGTAATGTCTCCAGATCTGTTTTCCCTGTACAGTGAAAGTATTTTCAGAAATATTGAAGATATGGAAGGAATCAACATTGGGGGACGATGCATCAATAACATTAGATATGCAGATGATACAGTCTTGATTGCAGACAATGAACAGGACCTGCAAAATTTAGTAGATGCGATTGTTACACACAGTGAAAAACTAGGGTTAGAATTAAATTGTAAAAAGACACAGACTTATGGTCGTCACTAGGAAGGACGAAATACCACAATGTAATATACAAGTAAATGGGAATATTCTTCAACAAGTGAGCAGGTACAATTATCTCGGAACAGTAATAACATCTGATGGGAGATGCCTTGAAGAGATTAGAACAAGAATCGCCATGGCAAAAGTAGCCTTTAGCAAGATGAAAAACATATTGACCAATAAAAAGATGTCAATTGAAATGAGAAAAAGAGTGTTGAGATGCTACATTGAACCTGTACTTTTATATGGATGTGAAGCGTGGACAATGAGCAGTCAGGCTGAAAAACATCTTTCGAATTTTCGAGTGGTAGTTTCTAATTAAATCTGTGCGTCCTTTATGCGTTCGTGAACAGTCCATCCGATTGAGATGAAATTTTCTACAGATGTTCTTCTCATTCCCGTGCAGCCAACTGGCATAGTTTGTTAGTTTACAAACAGTTATTTACATAATAAAATTTAATTTTTTTAATTACATTATAATTAATATATAGCAAGGGGACTTAACTTAAGCAAAGTTATATCTAGGGACATAACATTTAGTAGCATTGTTATATATATATATAATTCTCTGGAACAAATTATGTATTTTGGCTTACGATAAGTAATTCTATAGCTTGTTGTGTCTGTTATCATACTTATTGTACTTTTCCTTGCATGTTAAGATTCTGTGTCAATTTGTATATATAACTGTAGGAGTAGTTCTATTTTGGGCATGTTATGAGAAGAAATGAATTGGAGAACTTGGTAACAACTGGTAAGATCGAAGGGAACAGACCAAGGGGAAGACATAAAAGCAAATACCTGGATGGCTTGGCCTCGTGGCATGGTCGAGACAGAAACACGGAGCTGATCCACGGCTCTAATGATCGAGTGAGATGGCAAAACATGACCGCCCACGCTTACTGGCATGGCACATGATGGATGGATGGTAGGAGTTTCAACAAGATTCGTTATGACTAATTATTAAAAAATAATTTATTTTTCCGACCATACAGTTACAGTCTATATGATAGGAAAATCAAAATGGCGGTGTCACAGCATATCAACATGTGCCTCTTTAAAATACATTTTTTATTGCTAATTAAGTCTCAGCACATCCTATCGAAACAGGAAAGCTACCATTAGATCTGTTGCATCATTCCGCATAATACAAGATGCACTTTGATGGGTTTTAAAGATACCATTAAATACTTGGTAACTGATGAGTAATAATTAATTGGCCCTAATTTTTAATTGCTAATTAGGTCGCAACACATCATGTCTAAAAATATGAGCTGTTAGGCTTTGCCACCCCAATCACAATGATGAATGGTTGCTAAGTGTTATAGTAATAGGAATCCAAACAGCCAGATACTGCAGCCCTTGGTTGATAAAAAGAAGATAGCTCTCTTAAGAAACAAGGAAAGAACAACACATAACACTCTGAGTGAGCTGAAGCAAGCTAGGGAGGATGTGCAAAGGCTGCCTAGGCAGTGTGCGAATGACTATTGGATCAAGTTATGTGAGTCCATTCAAATCGCAAGTGATAAGGGAACATCAGAAGCATGTATGAAGGGATAAAGAAAGCCTGTGGTCCACTGATCAAAAGAAGTGCTACACTGAAAACCTTGACTGGAGAAATCATCACTGTAAAGAAACAGCAGATGGACAGATGGGTAGAGCAATATTTAGAGCTTTACTCAAGTGAGACCAAACTAGCGGATGATGCCCTCAACGCCATAGAGGCCCTGCCAACTCTTGACCACCTGGACACACTTCCCACTATAACAGAAGTTAAGTGTGCAATAAATGAACTTGCATCTGGCAAGGCTCCAGGTAAGGATGGGATTCCAATAGAGGTTATCAGGAGTGGGCAAGAAACACTCACTCTACAGATCCACCAGCTAATAGCGCTATGTTGGCGAGAAGGACAAGTCCCACAGGATTTCAAAGATTCAAGCATCATAACACTGTACAAGAACAAGGGCGATCGGAACGACTGCAACAACTATAGGGGTATCTCACTTCTGTGTATTGTTGGAAAAGTATTTGCCAGAATTGTCCTGTGCAGACTTCAAGTCCTGGGAGATTTAGTCTACCCTGAATCACAGTGCAGCTTCCGACAGAACCGGTCTACCATTGATATGATATTCTCATTGTGACAAATGCAAGAAAAATGCCGGGAACAAAATCATCCACTGTTTATTGCCTTCCTCGACCTCACAAAGGCGTTTGATTTGGTCAGTCGGAGGGTCTGTTCAAAGCACTAAAGAAGATTGGCTGCCCACCAACTCTGTCCATTGTGGAATCGTTCCACACAAGCATGAAGGGTATAATCAAGTTTGATGGCTCAACTTCAGAAGAGTTTGAAATCAAGAGTGGAGTTAAGCAAGGTTGTGTACTAGCTCCCACCCTCTTTGAGATATACTTTTCACTTCTACTGAAATATGCCTTTCGTGATCAGGATGGTGGTATATGCATTCACTCATGCTCAGATGGCGGCCTCTACAATGCTCAGAGATTGAAGGTCAAGACCAAAATTAGATGGGTACCAATAAGAGAGTTGCTTTTTGTGGATGATGCTGCAATTACGACCCACTCTGAGGAAGAATTACATCTACTATCTGCATTCTCCAATGCTTGTTCTGAATTTGGTTTAACAATTAACTAAACGTAGACACAGATTATGTCACAAGGTGCACATGAGGTACCATCAATCTTTATTGACGATGCCGAACTGGAGATAGTAGATCATTTTACATATCTAGGATCAGAGGTAAATAGCAAATTATCCCTAGATCAGGAAATCAACATCAGGATTGGTAAGGCAGCAACAACAATGAACAGGTTAGCAAAAAGAGTCTGGGAGAACAGGAAACTTACTGCCAAAACAAAAGTCCTCGTCTACCAAGCATGTGTCCTTAGTACTCTTCTTTATGTCAGTGAAACCTGGATAACTTACTCACACCAAGAGAAACATTTAAACAGCTTTCATATGCGGTGTCTGCGAAGAATACTTGGTATTAAGTGGCAAGACAAAATCACAAATACTGAAGTATTGCAAAGATCAGGTCGTCTGGCAGTTTGTTCCATGCTCAGTCTTCGTAGACTTAGATGGATAGGACATGTTAAGAGGATGGATGATGGTAGAATACCAAAGGACATCTTTTTTGGTGAATTACAGACGGGTAGGAGATCTCAGGGTCGGCCTCTGCTACGATACAAAGATGTGTGTAAGCGGGACATGATTGATACAGGCATTGATAATGCACATTGGGAGCAAGTCGCCGCTGAACGTGTTGCATGGAGGGCAACTATCAGAAATGGAATAAAGACAAAGGAGAAAATTATTGCAGATAAAGCACACACAGAGCATGAGAGACGTAAGATGGTGCATGATGGTGGAAATGACCATGTTTTCACATTCATCCACTGTGGATAAACATTTGCAGCACGAATTGGCCTTATGAGCCACACTCACCACCACCATGGGTCATAGTTATTAAGTCTTTTTGAAGCACAATGTACCAAACTATCATCTGTCAAGACGGAAAGGTGCCAATGAATAGCAAGCCAAATTTGGATCATTTCAGCTCCCACTTTGACTGGGTCACAAAGAAAACCTGCTCAGTGAGCGGATTTTTGAGTACTTCTTTATTGAAGGTCATGACACTCAAATATGAATATTTCCGCTTGGAATTGACCTACAGGCATGATTTAGGTACCGCTGGATTCAGTTTCTCGAGGCCTAACTATAAGTAGTGATCCTGTATGTAAATACCTCGGGTTACGAACGCCACAGGTCACGAATAATTAGGGTTATGAACAACAACTTCCCAAAATTTTTGCCTTGGGTAAAGAACAGTGCCTTGGGTTATGAACGAAGGCAAGAGAGAGATCAAGGTTTAACTTTGGAGACAAACGATCACGTACAGTACAAACGAAGGCCATGCAGTACTAACATCACTTAGCGCGAGCCTAGTTTTGCATGCATGCGCAGCCTCGCTTTTACTGGCCTTACTACACAGCACTAACAGATTTCTTAGCAGTGGCACTGTGTTCAGTTTTTCTCGTTCATTATTTTCCTTGTTAACCCCAGCAATTATGAGTTCGAAGAACGGTGGTGGTGCTGCTAGGAAGCAGAAACGTATAACAGTGGAGGTAAAGAAGGAAATAATTATGAAACATGAAAATGGCGTTCGTGTGTATGACACTGCTAATGAGTACAGAATGGCAAAAACAACTATCTCCACCATCATAAAGAACAAAGAGTTACTCAAATCAGTCAATGTGGCTAAACGCGTAACTAAGCTGCAGAAGTAAAGACTTCAAATTTGATAGAAAGTTGAAAATCTTCTCTTGATCTAGATCAGGGGTGGCCAACACGAGGCCCGCGGGCCGCATGCGGCCCGCCGGGGGTTATCTTGCGGCACGCAGAGCTAGATCAAATGAACATAAATGTTAACTTTATTGTACATATCACCAAAAGAACATTACATCATGAGTCGTTGTGACATATTTCCAATATTTTATGCCAATCAACGACACTTGGATTCCCTATTAAACTGTGTATTCAGAGGTCACAATGTTAATTTGAGGCCAAGCCCAATTTTCTAACCATAACACTTAAGCCGCCGGGACGTTTGAAGTTGACAGGAGTTGGAAACTGCGTCCACACGACATAGGAACAGAACAATGTGACCATCTTGTGGGTGACAAGAAGACGGGAGATGGCAACACTACTGCCCCCCCCCCCCCTCTCTTTCTCCAGCCCGGCCCTTTCAGAGACACCATCCCCATCAAGCTGTCATGTTCCGTGCTAAAAGTGCACCTAGGATAGGTACATTAAAAGAAATTAAGTGGGTGGATTGAATTGAGAAGTCTTTAAGGGGTGATATTGAGAACTGTAAGGAGTCTGAAAAATGCTTTTCTAACTGTATTTTCCGTATTGCATACAGTTGGGTTCTTTGGACTCCAGGATGGTGGACTGTGCCTTAGCCGAAAATGAAGCATAGTACAAATGCTCTAGCTCTCATCTGGAGTGGCTGATTAATCGGCACAGGGTGAAAAGGATTCACCTTCATATTACTGTAAGAGCAGAATTTCCTTAATATTATTTGCTCTCCAAGTTTAAGGCAACCTCAACATTACAGAAGTCCATTGAGTGAATGATCAATGTATAAAAGAGGATGGCCTGGCCTGGCCAACACCAATGTATCTACTACTCAAGTAAATGCACTGGCTGAGTCCTCCCTTCATTGCTAGTTGTTAAATTCAGGAGAAGGGTTATGAACATTGTCGAAACCTGGCAGTTATCCAGATGGACATTTACAAAACTTGGATTGCTTCCACCTGAACATTTTTAAAACCTGAACTTTATCTATGAGGACATTTTGAAAACCTGAATGGCATCATCGTGGATATTTTTTGTCTGATTAAAAAAACCCTACTACATAGTATATAGTAGAGTTTTTTAAAATCATGTTTGTCAAATTTAGTACAGTGGTACCTCGGGTTGCAAACTTAATTCGTTCCAGAACTCTGTATTAGGCAGTTCCATCATGCCATTACCCAAAATTAAAATAAAAGTGATATACGGAGTCATTCCAGCATGATTCACCGTCTCTCCCAGTTCACTAGTTACGACCATGCATTCTTTAGACGTCATTCATTCATTCAAATCTCACGTAACAATAACACACGTCATCCTGGGTTTTCCAGGAATGGTTTGCCTAATATTCCATGCACAGTGATTGATTGAAATCACCATAACCTTTTATATAAATAAGTATATATTTCATACTTACTGTAATTAATTTTATTTTGGCGCTGTCGATAAACCTACCTCAATTATAGATGTATTTTTGAATTCTGCATACAATTTTAAATATATCTGGAAAGTTTCATCGCGGTAATTGCTTCTGATGTGTATGGAAAAAAAAATGTTCTGTGAAGATGTGTTTTTGTGAATGGGGAAACGCATGGCCATGTGCCACAGCAGCTGCGCATGCGCATATCAATCGGAATGGCATGTACACTTTCACTTTTCAACACTCAAAACGTGCAATTTAACCTACTAAAGTTAAAGAGAACACAAGTTTAAAGATTATTAATAATTTATTTGTATACTTGTACTATTTTTTAATCAATTAACATGACGGAACATATTTTTGAAGTCATTTTTCATAATCCACCTATGACCCGTTTGGTTGAGACCAACCTCGCACGCGGAGAAAAATATAAATGGCACGCTGAACCATAATTAGTTTTTTTTTCTGTCGCTTTCAATAGAAAACCATCAATTGTAGATGGATCTTCGAATTCTGCATAAAATCTTTATGAAATTTGGAAAGTTTCATTGCTAAACTTGCTTTAATTGTGGTTGAAAAACAGGCGAAGATGTTACGATCATGAAACCCAAAACGGCGGCTTGACTATATTATTAATCTTTGTAGAACAATTGTTGTGTCCTCGCTAGCGTAGTCGTAAGCATTCTGCCTGTCACGCGGGAGACCGGGGTTCTATTCCCGGCTGGGCATATTTAAAAAAAAATTTTTACACAAAATTATTAGGTGATATAGTAGAAACTATTAAACATTACGAACTAAAATATTATATAGAACTAAGAAACTGGAAGTTTGTGAATAAAGTGTGCTCTATGGATCTGTGCGAGCTGCCGACTGCCAGGGAGCGCATCCCACAGATGCAGCGGAATGATCGCGTATCAGAATCGATGGATACAATAGATGTTTCTGTTTAATGTGAATTTTAATTGCCATATAAAATATCGCCCCTGAAACAGTATAGTTTCATAGCTAAACTTGCTCAAATTGTGGTTGAAAAACAGATTTTCTGCGAAGATGTAACTTTGTGAATTGGAAACCCACGGGTCATGACGGAAGCGCATATCTATTGCGCTACACTTTTCAACACTCAAAACGTGTAACTTGAACTACTAAAGTTAAAGTGAACACAATTTTAAAGATTAATAATAATTTATTTGTATACTTGTACTATTTTGTAATCATTTAACATGACGGAACATATTTTTGAAGTCAGTTTTTGTATAACTGTTTAAGACCATCTCGCATGCACACCCGCTGGTGAAGGTAATTGGACACACTGGAGAGCTCTAATAACGGGTGAATAGCATGAGAAATCACAACTCGTCTCACCTTCACAAAATTGTGAATATCTTCACTTAGAAGTGACATACAGGCATCATTGAGGTATCATTAGATTTTGAATTTCAAGGCCTATCTACTGTGTCGGTCTCATTTGTAAATACTCAAAATTAAAATGATGATAGGGCTCGCTACTACTACTACTACTACTACTATATAATATAGTATTTGTCTATGATTCTAACCTCAATGAACCAGACTTACAATCACACATCATGTCTACCATGAGCAGAGAAATCCAGGTGTCTGAAAATGTTTACCTGGTGCTTGAATTTTCACATTCAGTTCTATAAATATTTTTAAAAAAAATATTTCAAGTCCCCTGTTAGACATCTCCGTTACTTGTTTTTAAAATCAGTACCGGCCTGTATGGTACCGTACTTATTTAATTTATGTTTTTGGAGTCAGGTCTTAGTCAGATATGACTGAGCTACCATATGACAGTAGACTTATGGGAATGTTCCGAATGCTGTGATGTCGGTTCCTAAATCAATCAATCAATCAATGACAGTAGATGGTACTACCTGCTCTCTGTCAGCGCCGAATGTTGGGCGGCGCTTACCAAACCCGACACCCCACATTGTGCCAACGGCTTCGGGTGGAAGAGCGCAATTGGGAGGTTACAAACCTGCATGGGCAACACATGGTTTCTTTATTTTAGCCCAGGCTTTGTGCTATGGAGAGGCAATAACTCCATCCCTGGTCTTAACCGGTCTCGGAATCAAAGCGAGAGGCAACTGTTACGGATTATAAGTCCTTGTCAGTTGGCGTAGACATGGGGCGCCACGCGTTGCCTCTGACGGTGGCAGACACCTACAGGTGTCACTGATCAGCTAGCGCCCGCCTCAAGCTGGGCAGCCCCCGGCCAATTGGGTGCTGATCCGCCACAGCCTGCCTGCTTCAATGGGTGCTTGGGGCTAGGACAAAATCTGAATCACAGGCCGTAAAACCAATGCACCAGGTACTAATAAAAAGAATAATAGAAACCTCATGCTACGGCTTGCAACCTGGAACGAGGATTTTCCACTGACTTGACAAAATCACAAATACTGAAGTATAGGAAAGATCAGGTTATGTGACGGTGTATTCCATGCTCAGTCTTCGTAGACTTAGATGGATAGGACATGTTAGGAGGATGGATGATGGTAGAATACCAAAGGACATCTTTTTTGGTGAATTACAGACGGGTAGGAGATCTCAGGGTCGGCCTCTACTACGATACAAAGATGTGTATAAGCGGGACATGATTGATACAGGCATTGATAATGCACAATGGGAGCAAGTCACCGCTGAACGTGTTGCATGGAGGGCAACTATCAGAAATGGAATAAAGACAAAGGAGAAAATTATTGCAGATAAAGCACACACAGAGCGTGAGAGACGTAAGATGGTGCAAAATGGTGGAAATGACCACGTGTTCACATGCACCTACTGTGGGCAAACATTTGCAGCAAGTATTGGCCTTACCAGCCACACTCGCCACCGCCATGGGTCGTAGTTATTAAGCCTTTTTGAAGCACAATGTTAAATGTACCAAACTATCGTCTGTCAAGAGGGAAAGGTGCCAATGTTTTTGTTGTTCATGCGTTTATTTATAGTTTGTGTTTTCTGTATCCGTGAAATCAGAATAATAAACGTGGCATTATGCATGTTTGCGCCATTGGAGCGATATGTTGCCTGTAGTGAAGGAAAGGGGAAAGAGAGGACACAAATAAAAGAAGACATCAACAAGAGAAGACACCAACAAGACAACTCGAACCTGGTCGTCTGGTGATCGCCTGCTGTCCGCCTCGTTGTTGTTTCTTCTAGTTCATGTTTTTATGTTCTTGGAAACTACAAAAGTCGCACGCCACCGTACAGAGAGAACATTAGGACAGAAACAATTATAGTGCAAGTAATGAATGGCACATAGGTTCCCGGGCACATCATCACCTCAGAGCAAATGAGCGGTCAAACACACAGACACAATTAACATATTTATACCAATAAAAACAACCATTTTTGAGTAATGCAAATTGAAAATAAATATTTTAAGCAATGATAGAAATTCGCCGTCGTAGGGGGATATAGCTCAGTGGTAGAGCATTCGACTGCAGATCGAGAGGTCCCCGGTTCGAACCCGGGTGTCCCCTATAATTTTATTATTGGTTTTTTTTTTCTTGTATGCTACAACAATGACCAAGTAGACTGATTAGAGAAATTAGACGAAGACAGTCAAAATATTTTGGACAATGAAGAAATGGATTGGAGAACTTAGTGACAACTGGCAAGATCGAAGGGAACAGACCAAGGGGAAGACCGAAAAGTAAATATCTGGATGGCTTGTCCACATGGCATGGTCGAGACAGGAACACTGAGCTGATCCACAACTCTGGTGATCGAGTGAAATGGCGAGTCATGACCGCCAACGCTTTCCGGCATGGCACATGATTGATTGATTGATGCTACAAAAAAAAAAAAAAAACAACGATACGGGTATTTCTTGGCACCCTGAAAAGTCGACATGGTCGATTCACTGCACCGGGCCCATAAGGCCAGTGGCGTGCAAAGGGGGTGCGGGTGGTGTGACGGCCCCGGGCATCCAGCCGGGAGGAGGGCATCCAATTAGGGAAAGGGGGCAGCACAGTGCATTGGGAGGGGAGGAGGAATGAATTAGGAAAAGAACAATGTAGGGGCATCCAATCAAGGGGTTGGCCCAGGGCATCAAAGAACCTCTACACGCCACTACATATGGCTTAGTCTCTTTCCGCAGAGCGAAAAGAGTCGCACAAAGCACGAACTCTGTAACTCCAGCGACGACCCCGAAAATGCACTCGTGAAACGAAGTAGGCGGCCGGGAATCGAACCCACGATCTTCGGAGCCTGAGTTAGACGGCTTGACCACTTTGCCACGGAGACTCAAACCCTGGAGATGAACCTGTTGTAAATATGCTCAGGGAAGGGACAAATATAGTGTGTAAAAAGTCAGTCATTAACCATTTATAGGACGTTGCAGTCAACACCAGCATTCTTTGCTGTTTTGATCTCTTTGCAAGTTTACGTTCAGTAGTCTTTCAGTGCTTTTTGAACTGGACCGGCACCTATTAAATTAAATTTAGTTGCATGTCATTCACAGTACGTAGCAGTCAACCCCAGTATTTTTGCTGTTCGTGATTCCTGGGCAAGTTTTACGTTCAGTAGTTTGCCATTGCTTTATGAACGACCGGCTCCTATGCCTTTTTCCAAAAAAAAAAAAAAAAAAAAACCGCGCCGATGTGCTTCGAACCCGGGTATACGGGATTACGAATAGCGCCCGTAACGCCTTCGACACGAAGACCAGTACCGGCACCCAAACCATTTCGTAAAACATCAACGCAACGCGGTCTGCTATCAAATAGCGCGCGGGTATGCGTGATCACATACTGCGTCCGTAACCGCTTCCGCGCGGAGCAGGTTATGACATGAATAATGATGGAGGCATCTCCAATCCTGAACACCACAAGGTACAAGAGGAATATGATGAGATGAGATGAGCATCTCCAATCCGGAACACCACAAGGTTCAAGAGGGATATGATGAGATGAGATGAGCATCTCCAATCCTGGACACAACAAGGTACAAGAGAAACATTATGAGATGAGATGAGATGAGCTCTCCAATCCTGGACACCACAAGGTTCAAGGGGAACATGATGAGATGAGATGAGCATCTCCAATCCTGGACACAACAAGGTTCAAGAGGAACATGATGAGATGAGATGAGCATCTCCAATCCTGGACACCACAAGGTTCAAGAGGTATATGATGAGATGAGCATCTCCAATCCTGGACACCACAAGGTACAAGAGGAACATGATGAGATGGGATGAGCATCTCCAATCCTGGACACCACAAGGTACAAGAGGAACATGATGAGATGAGATGAGATGAGCATCTCCAATCCTGGACACCACAAGGTACAAGAGGAATATGATGATATGAGCATCTCCAATCCTGGACACCACAAGGTACAAGAGGAACACGATGAGATGAGATGAGATGAGCATCTCCAATCCTGGACACAACAAGGTTCAAGAGGAACATGATGAGATGAGATGAGCATCTCCAATCCTGGACACCACAAAGTACAAGAGGAACATGATGAGATGGGATCAGCATCTCCAATCCTGGACACCACAAGGTACAAGAGGAACATGATGAGATGGGATGAGCATCTCCAATCCTGGACATCACAAGGTACAAGAGGAACATGATGAGATCAGATGAGCATCTCCAATCCTGGACACTACAAGGTACAAGAGGAACATGATGAGATGAGATGAGATGAGCATCTCCAATCCTGAACACCACAATGTACAAGAGGAACATAATGAGATGGGATGAGCATCTCCAATCCTGGACACCATAAGGTACAAGAGGAACATGATGAGATGAGATGTGTCAGAGTCTTGCGTAGAGCAATACTGTTTGGTATCGTTGCAAAACTTAGGCCAATAAAATTGAGTAAGTAACTGTCACAAAATGAAACCGTGTGTTTATCCGGTTGATTATTACAGAGGATTTTCGGATTAAGCGGACGATCGACCAGCGACATCTATTTGTACTAACAGAGTAAACACAGTTGTACAGGTTACATCGTGTCAGCCCATAAACACATTTGGTGGTGAGGGAGAAGGATATGGAATGGTGCCGTTTGTCATCTATACTGCCGGACATCAGACGGAAATGGCTGCTGGGATTGTCACCACGGAACAGAAGAGTGACAAGTTTGTCAACATTTGAATGCAGATGGAAGCCGTGAGATCACAGGGGCAGATGTAAAACGGAAGTACCTAGTACGGAAAACAGTGCATCTGTCAATTCTTGGGTTCCGGAACATCAAGATGATTGGCAGCTTGGTATCGAAACTCTTTGTTGGGAGTTTACAGAAACTAGCTGGCTTGTTTTGAGAATCTAGGCAATTACTGACAACTTTGACAGGATTTAAGCCAGGAAAATAGTTCTTGACAGGGGATGATTTGCCACTGTGCCACCTGTGTGGGGGAGTAAAGGATAACGTCACGTGGACAACTTTGGTAGTTTGCCATATAAACTCGAGTTGAGATCAACTAGGGTGGACTTGAATAATGCTCTAGACAGAGTGCAGGGCACTGCAGTGCCAGTGGAAATAATATCTACCGTGTGTTAATTAGTGACTTAATTTTACACGTGCCTATATGGCAGATGTAGATATGATTGATAGGACTGCAGTAGTGCCATTTAAGGTTCCCTACCAGATCCAAGGAAACTCTACAAGTTTTGGGAAAGAATTAAAAAACCCATTCGGAAGAACACCAGTTCAAGAGTCAATAAAGTTGCATACAGAAACGTAACTTACGCTAGAAGGAAATTGATTCATCAAAGAGAGTGATGCATACTGATGCACCACACAGCATCAGACAGTAGTAACGAACCGAGAACCGGCTAAGAGTACCTAGTGTTAGTACAGTAACAATTAACATTAGTAATTAGCACTTATGGACTGAATGGTTCGATGTGCAACGAGGATGATCTGTTAACTAACTAACTAACTATAGTGTGTTTTTTTTTGGTTGCCTCAATATAAAATTCAATATCTCAGTAACGGGCTGAGATAAAATGATGAGATTTAGTATATAACCTTATCATTATGTCCACCCAACAAAAAATTTTTTGTTCTGGAGATTTTACAGCAGATTTTAAAGTTAGCTTATATACGGTATATTAATTATGACTTAAAGATTACGTCCATGATTTTATCAGTTTTACAGTTTCACCAAGACTCGACCCACATTATTCAAAATTTTCACGTGACTTTCGTTTTCAAACAAACAGCGCGAAGATTCAGAGGCGTCTCCAAATGTGGGTTTTTTCATGAAACGTGATTATATAAATAAACCAGCTGACAAGGCACGGTTTCTGGTGGAAATCAATCAATCTATCTATCTATCTATCTATCTATCTATCTA
>JACEFZ010025196.1:20000-25035 GCA_014155875.1 Cepaea nemoralis | reverse complement strand
GGGGTTGGGGAAAAAACCTTTTTTTTAATTCGTTTGGCCCCATAAGGCTCGTATTTTTCAAAGGTGGATTTGAGTCGGGGTACTATCAATCCAGTAAAAACCAGAGTTTCGACCACTTTTGGGCTTTCGTACCCCCAAAGGGGACCTACGAATTCAAGGTCATGACCTTTGGACTCAGCAATGCACCTAGTGTGCTTACGCAAATGATGAGGACTTTACTAGATCCCTTACAGGATCAGTCCATTGTATCATTCATGAATGATATTCTGATTTCCAGTGACAGCTTGGATGACCATTTGTAATCCTTGGAGAGAGTATTTAATAGACTCAATGAAGCAGGGCTTACAGCTCGTCCAACCAAGTGCATGATTGGTTACCTGACTCTGGAATTTCTGGGTCACACCATTACACCAGGACAAATTGTCCCAGAGCAGAAAAAACCTAGAAAAAATCAGAAATGCACCAAGGCCAAAATCGAAGAAGGATGTGAGATCCTTTCTCTCGTTATGTGGGTTTTACCAAAAATTTATCCCACATTTTACTGAAATGGGAGCTCCATTGACGGAAACCTTGAAAAAGGGATTCCCGGACCAAATCATTTGGACACCAGAATGTGAGACTGCCTATAGTCAGTTAAAGGAGGCCTTGGTCAGCAAACCCGTGTTACAGCTCCCTGACCTTTCCAAACCATTTGTGTTGAGAATGGATGCGAGTGGGATTGGGATTGGGGCAGCTCTGTTGCAGGAAGGGAAAGACGATGCTTCGGTTTTGAAACCAGTGGCATACGCAAGCAAGAAACTTCTCCAGGCTGAGAGGAATTATTCGGCCGTCGAGAGAGAATGCTTGTCTCTCGTATGGGCCGTGCAAAAATTCCAGCCCTATTTGTATGGATTTCAGTTTCGGGTCCAGTCGGATCATCAGCCCCTGATGTTCCTGGCCACTTCTCAGAAGCTCAACGCCCGTTTGATGCGAAGGTCGTTGTTACTTCAACCCTACAATTTCACAGTGGAGTATATACCTGGGAAGGAAAATGTTGGAGCGGATTTTATCTCAAGACACCCAGCTCCTGATGAGGACGAATAAATCATCTGCATCGAACTTACAGTGGAGAAGAGTGAGATGGACTACTCTCTTAAGAGGGGGAATATGTCGTGAAATCACTGTAATTTTACAATCAGATGATAAAAATACCAAGGACAGTTTGATTCACAACTACAAGTTGTTTACTAGGGGGAGTCGGTAAGATCAATCAATACAGTCGTCTTTGAAAGTCCCCACACGACAGAAAATTGTAGGCTTGTTATTGTGACCCGATTGGGGAAAATGCAGGAACTCGCTACCTTGTTTTGGATGTTGAAACAAGGGGGACCACTTTTGCATTGATTAAACAAAGAGGAGAGAAGATTTCTGAAATGGATAATCTGCCCCTGGAACATCTGATGTATTGACTTCAAAGAACTTCATTAGAACACTCCCGGCTCTTTGACAAAAACAAGACTTGTGTACAGTAGTGTAGACAAGAATGTTGACGTGAGCTGACGTGTTTCTGTACCGCTGTTAGGAATTCGGAGAGCATCTACTGTGTTAGATTTAATGAACATTAAATAACATATGTCTTTATAGCAAGTTGTAGATGCCATCCAGGAGTGATGCGGTGTTGCATAAGGTATTACAGATAGTGTATTTAGGCCTAATTAATATAGGCCTAATAATGAAGGACCAGAAATTTTAAAGATGGAGGTTCAAAATGTTCTTGAGCATATGAAAGCTGGCAAGGCCCCTGGTGCAGATAACATCACAACAGAAATGATTAAAGCTTTAGAAGAATTTGGACTAGAGCAAGTCACTAGACCGCTGAACACATTATATGATACTGGAGATATACCTTCTGAATTATGTAAATCTGTATTTATTGCAATCCCAAAGAAATCAGGAACCTTAGAATGTGATCAACATAGAACAATTATTATAATGAGTCACATCACAAAGATTTTGTTACGAATTATCATGCAAAGAGTGAGGAAGAAAATACAACCTGAAGTAGGGGAAGAACAATGTGGGTTTGTAGAAGGAAAGGGTACAGTAAATGCTGTGTATATGCTGCGAACAGTTATTGAACGTGCTTTAGAAGTAAACAAGGATATACATCTTTGCTTTATTGACTACACAAAGGCTTTTGATAGAGTTAGACATGTCAACATTGTGGATATGCTTGCAGATCTACAAATTGATTGGAAAGACATTAGACTTATAAAAAACATATATCGGAAACAACAAGCTGCCATAAGGATTGATAATGAAGTAGGACAATATCAACCTATTAAGAGAGGTGTTAGGCAGGGATGTGTAATGTCTCCAGATCTTTTTTCCCTATACAGTGAAAATATTTTCAGAAATGTAGAAGACCTAAATGGAATCAGCATTGGAGGACGAAACATAAATAACATTAGATATGCAGATGATACAGTATTGATTGCAGACAATGCACAGGATCTGCAACAATTAGTAGACGCTGTTGTTGTACACAGTGAGCAGCTGGGGTTGGAATTAAATTGTAGGAAGACACAGGTTATGGTCGTCACTAGGAAGAAAGAAGCACCACAATGTAATATACAAGTAAATGGGAATATTCTTCAACAAGTGAATCGGTTCAATTATCTCGGAACAGTCATAACATCTGATGGCAGATGCCTTGAAGAGATTAGAACAAGAATCGCCATTGCGAAAGTAGCCTTTAGCAAGATGAAAAACATTCTGACCAATAAAATGATGTCAATTGAAACGAGAAAAAGAGTGTTGAGGGGATACATAGAGCCTGTTCTTTTGTATGGATGTGAAACTTGGACAATGTGCAGTCAAGCTGAAAAACATCTGATGGCTGCAGAAATGTGGTTTCTGAGGAAAATGCAAAGAATACCATGGACAGATAGAAAAACCAATGACCAAGTACTACAAGAGACAAATGAAAATCGTAGATTGATTAGAGAAATTAGACGTAGACAGTCAAAATGTTTTGGACATGTTATGAGAAGAAATGGACTGGAGAACTTAGTGACAGCTGGCAAGATCGAAGGGAACAGACCAAGAGGAAGACCGAGAGGAAAATACCTGGATGGCTTGGCCACATGGCATAGACGAGACAGGAACACTGAGCTGATCCACGACTCTGGTGATCGAGTTAAATGGCGTATCATGACCGCCCACGCTTTCCGGCATGGCACATGATTGATTGAATATAGGCAGGAGCCTTGTTAAAACTAGCTAGAGTTGTGAAGTGATGATTAGCTCTGCTAGTTGAGAATAGAGTAGGGAAGTGATGATTAGCTCTGTTAGTTGAGAATAGAGTAGTGAAGTGAGAATTAGCTCTGCTAGTGAGAATAGTGTAGTGGGGTGATATTTGGAGAGATTTAAGAATGGTTTGGGAGATGGGGAATGTGTCCAATAGTGGGATCTTTCAGTGGGGTGCCCACTGGGGTTCTGCACTCTGTTTATTGGTCTTTCCTTGTCATAACCTGATTCGGACCTAGGTGATAAGCTCATATGCTCTATGACAGAATTTAGTTCACTGATAAATATCTGAGCAAGGCTGTAGGCCTACACTCAGCTTGTAGGATCAGTAACTAGTGCTTTCACCTGGTGTATTATTTCTCTAACAGGTTCCCTGCCAGTTACGAAGAAGCTCTACACGAGTTTTGAAGAAAGTTTACTACGATTGGGAAGAACACCAGTTGAACAGTAAATGTTTTTTCTTACGGAAAATGAATAACGTCAAAGAAGAAAGTTGTTCAATAATGTTTGGCCTGGGCCCATGATCAGGAGGGTCCACCGGAACAGGGCTCAGATGAGCGAAACCATTTAACGATTCCAGTGTGTTAAGGTTCACCTAGAATGGGTGATGTTTGTTGAGACACCACACCTCATACGAACATTAGTAACTACACGAGAACTATAAATGTAAATAATAAACTGTATCTATTTCGAAGGATCATGTAGATGGTTTACCAGGTAGCTACAGAAGAAAGTCAGTGTCTGGCAGGAGAGATACATCACTCGGTGAGGTTGTTTTGTGCTGACCTAACGTGCTGTGGTGTGTTCTTGCAAGGATGAACTGACTGTGCTATTGATCTGAGGGTCCGATTCTACACACATTATAGAACACGTCACACATTCTTCGCATACGCTTCTCACATACATTAAACTTTTGTAAAATAAATTAATTGTTATTAATTTTTAGAAGCTAGAGTTGTTGAGTATGTTGCGTTGGGGAAGAATGAGAGGGGGCATGATACAGCAGTGATAGAGAGAGAGAGAAAGAGGTGTCCATAAACTGACGGAGTTTTGTAGACGGATTCTAGTGGTTTCTCCAGGATAATGATAAGGGGTTAAAATATAATGTGGGTGTTGATCCCTCTCACTCCAGGGACAACACTTTAAACGAATACACGACAATCATCATCATCACAATCATCATCCTCATTATCATTACAATCATCAGGACACTAGACCATATGTTGTATCAGGAGTGACATGAAATATAAAGTGGGGTCTTGTTTAAGACACAAGACCAGATGCTTGTAGTATACGTGATATGTAATATGGGTTGTATCGTGCACAAAACCAGATGATGGTAACCTGAGTGATATTTAATACAAAGTGGTGTCATTCGTCGGTGTGCACTAAATTATTAATTAGTGTATGGGTTATGCCGAATATGTTCTCTTGTGATTGACAGGACATTACACATCAAAGTTGCATTCTATTATGAGATTGATTGCTAGCTTATACTCCTTCTTAGCATGTAACTTCTATTCACTCATTCACACTCATTCATCACAAATCATTCTGATGCTTGCATGTAAGATAAGTGATTATACTTATGTGATTTCCCAATGATAACTTTAAATGTTTAACACCATTGACATCACAATGAAATCTCCTCCTTCTATAAATCATTCATCATACACAATCATATTTGCATCGATGACAATTAAGCATATGTGTGTGCTTTACACATGATACATTCCCATCTGTTTAA
>JACEFZ010025196.1:0-15000 GCA_014155875.1 Cepaea nemoralis | reverse complement strand
AAGAACGCGGATGTCCGAGAAGCCCCTACGTCATCAACGCCATATGCAAAAGTCATTAAGTAGGAGTCATCGGTGTGTAGGGAAGCAAGCGTGAGAATAGCTTGTCTAACTGCCACGTCAGCTACGTCGTGTGCAGAACCAGTGTATAAAATAGACGGCGTCTCTTGTGAGCTCAGTACCAGTTCACGGGCTGACTTGGGTAGCTACAGAGTTATTTTTTAAATCAGGCCGGTGTGAGCATTGTTCGTGTAGTAACCAGATATTGTTCACGTAGTGACTTGGCTAGCTACAGCGGTGAAACAGGTTGGTGTGAGCATTGTTCGTATAGTAACCAGCTATTGTTCACGTACTGACTTGGCTAGCTACAGCGGTGAAACAGGTTGGTGTGAGCCTTATTCGTGTCGTTGGCATCTGATAAAACATTGAAACATATATTGTATACACCAGAACATTTTTTGGGGGATTGTAAGAAAGGAAAAAAAACAACAACCGAAAGTGTGACTTGTGACCAGTTTATCAATATGGCCACCAGATCTACTTTCACGTGTTCAGTGTGCGACAAAGACTTCCGTGATAAGTATAAGCTCACTCGCCACATTCGGACCATTCACGAGGGGAAAGACCAACCACACTTATGTCATATCTGCGGACAACATTTCAAGAGAAAAGACAATCTACAAAAACACATACGAATACGTCATCACCGGCCTATGAATACACCAAACACTACAATACCAGAGACGACAGCACCACCTGTCTATTTACACCAGCCTCGTAGTCTAACGCAAGTACCAGACTGCCACCACTGTATCTTCAATGATAACCTTACCCGCCATAATAGGAACATTCACAATGATTATCCCTGTCAGATACGTACCAATCTATACAATTCGAACCTACAACGGTACTTACATCACCAGACATCACGAGAAAGGATGACACCCTTAGACACCCTGGCAACACCTCCACTCATAGTAGCAGACGATATCCAACCAAATGATAGAGACAGCTTATGCTACCCAATCAAGTGGTAGTATTAGAAAAAAGTGTCGACCACCGCTATCGGGTGGTTTTGGTATGATAAAAAGAAGTATTCAGATATCTTGTATGATATCTCATACATGTCTTTATTCTGGATCCGAAACAAATAAGGTATGTGTGATGACTTCGACAACAACAGTGTTTTTGATAGTCAACCAGCAGAGCCCAGAAGAATGAAGATCACTAATCCAGAACATTTTGGTTTTTCACTAATCATCTATGTCATTGATTGTTTCTTATATCACTAAACGGTTTTTCACTAATCATCTATGTCATTGATTGTTTCTTATATCACTAAACTGTTTTTCACTAATCATGTATGTCATTGATTTTTTCTTATATCACTAAAAGTGGTTTTCACTAAGCATCTATGTCATTGATGTTTTCTTATATCACTAAACTATTTTGATGAATAACACACATATTTTGGTAATAAAAATATTGAAACCAAGATTTTTGTTGATTTTCTTTATTGGTTTTGTTTTCATGACGTTGTCTTGTCGGCTCAGAGCTTACATTACCAGACATGAACAAAGTCTTAGAAGAAGTTATGGCAAATACAGAAATATATGAAAAATAACCAAGTATGAAAAGGCCTAAAGAGAGAAATGTCTCGGCCAAATTTATAAAAATAATCAATGAAAAAAAAAATCTTGACCAAATACGAAAACTTGTCAACCAAATGAAAAAAAATATTGACCAAGTAATGAAATACACCATTCAAGTTTATGAAAAGTCGGAAAATTTGTCAACCAAAAAGGGAAAGATGTCGGCGACATACAGATATAACTCGTCATAATTTATAAAAACCTAGGGGAAAAAAATCAAAGGCGAAAAGACCAAAATACGAAATGTCTCGACCAAGCTTATAAAAATCTAGGAAAAAATATTACAACTAAAAGGTTGATCAAAAATTATAAATTCAAACATTATAAAAATAACCAAATGTGAAAAACATCGTCCAAAGACAGAAATATTTCAACTAAACTTATAAATAAGTCACCAAAAGGGAAGAGGTCAAGTACAGAAATAGCTATGGAAAAAGTAAGTCCACAAAACTTAGAAAAAAAATGTAACTTCTGTAGTCAAATGTGTCTTATCTGAAAAGACGCTATCAATGTCACCCCTTTCCTTGTTTTACTTTACCAAAGACCTTCACCGTATCTGGTACAGAAACCCTTATACAGCACTCATCTCTCCACACTCTTGGTATCTTTCTAATACAAAGTGGTTACATCACCAAGAACTTCAAACCTCAATTGTACACGTGCTCCATTGAAACACCCATGACAGTTAACAACATGTATGGCCATGTAATCTGTGAGTCCATCGGGGATAGTTCATCCGAGTATTCGTCACCAAAGATCCATTTCCCATGGCTGACATCTTCAACTTGCTATAACACAACTTATTCTAATATACACTTTACATGAAATTTCCCAAATTTGGGATCTATTAAAGAATACGTAATGAGATACACAAAGACACCAAGAACATATCAGACAAAACAACTCACAAACTAAAACTTAAACCATATCAGATGAACCAGCCAACAACTACTACTAGAACACAAACATATAATAAGGAAACACATGACACACAGAGCTTACAGACAAATCACTTGGACTCAAACCAATTTTGCTTCTTGTACTGTAGAATTCTACCAACACTTCTTTCCTATCACCAAAACTAAACATCTACCACACAACCACTGGTCATTTGTCCAACATAATACTCATACCCTCGCCAACGACATTAAGGAAACGAATACTTACACATTGTCAGACATTGGATTTAAATCCCATACTACTAACATATCACCGGTGTCGAATTCCCCTGTTTCACAAAAACACCCTCTTGTCAGTTGTTACTGGCCTGAAAACCATTACACCAGTCCATAATTGTTACTCCTAGAACCAACACTCACACTGTCGTATCTGTAGTATGAGTCTGCGATCAGAGATTCAACTATAGAATCACATTGTAATCCTAACGTTGACACTTGTTTTAAAAACGTTTTAACCTACTTGTGTAAAACTTTTTTCACCTTCCATTCATCAGGTACAATGACAGCTTTAATTGATAGACGGCCATCGTGGTCAGAAGATGAGGAATTTTGTGAAGATGACAGTGTTTTGAAGGAGGATGATTCTGGCTTCTTCACACCAGCTTTATCATTAGACATTTTGCTCTGTCAGAAACCTACTCGTGGCACCCAGCCAGGTTTAGATGTACCAGCGACAACCTTTGCTTGGGGTGATGATTCCTCTTCTGATGAAGATATTGACCTTTTGGCTAGTAGTCATGCCCCAGAGTCTCTCAAGAAAATTAATGTGTTGTGGGACGGAAAATATCCTACTGATGGTGTCCGAAGGTGTTCCTCTTCAACGAATAAGGTGTGTATGGGTAGTAATGAGCACAATTCACATGTGTATTTTTGTAAACATGACCAATATCAAATACCTAGGTGCTATACATGTTTTCTATGTACATGTCTCTATACCACAAACCATCAGTGACTATACCTTTACCCTTTCTCAAGGCGTGACCAAAAGAATGTCGACAGTCTGTTTTTATGCCTTTTACCACTTCTCATTGTGAATTTTTTTTACTGTTTATTTCTTTACTGAAGTAGTAGGTATTGCAGTCTTGTAAGTTTCAATGTGTTTTATTTACCTCCACAGGTTAATTTTGCACCAGAACCTCATTTCTTGACAGTCCATACTGTTGGCAACGAAGAACGCAATGGTAACTGGCATCATGTAATCAGAGAACGTGAGAATTTTGAAAGCCGTATACTAGACTTGGAAAAAATTTTGAACCCAGTCTT
The DNA here is from genome assembly GCA_014155875.1 of Cepaea nemoralis. NCBI lineage: Eukaryota > Metazoa > Mollusca > Gastropoda > Stylommatophora > Helicidae > Cepaea > Cepaea nemoralis. The sequence goes on along the minus strand of JACEFZ010025196.1, from coordinate 11,129 downwards.
GAGGGACAACCACAGAAGAAAGGTCATCGAACAAAGGACAGCAGTGAAGAAGGCAGCTGTAGTCTAATTAGCATGTATATCTCTCTGCCCTATTAAAAGAGTTATAACCAGAAATAAAACTAGTATGCGTTTCCTTAATGTCGTTGGCGAGGGTATGAGTATTATGTTGGACAAATGACCAGTGGTTGTGTGGTAGATGTTTAGTTTTGGTGATAGGAAAGAAGTGTTGGTAGAATTCTACAGTACAAGAAGCAAAATTTGTTTGAGTCCAAGTGATTTGTCTGTAAGCTCTGTGTGTCATGTGTTTCCTTATTATATGTTTGTGTTCTAGTAGTAGTTGTTGGCTGGTTCATCTGATATGGTATTAGATTTTAGTTTGTGAGTTGTTTTGTCTGATATGTTCTTGGTGTCTTTGTGTATCTCATTGCGTATTCTTTAATAGAGCCCAAATTTGGGAAATTTCATGTAAAGTGTATATTAGAATAAGTTGTGGTATAGCAAGTTGAAGATGTCAGCCATGGGAAATGGATCTTTGGTGACGAATACTCGGATGAACTATCCCCGATGGACTCACAGATTACATGGCCATACATGTTGTTAACTGTCATGGGTGTTTCAATGGAGCACGTGTACAATTGAGGTTTGAAGTTCTTGGTGATGTAACCACTTTGTATTAGAAAGATACCAAGAGTGTGGAGAGATGAGTGCTGTATAAGGGTTTCTGTACCAGATACGGTGAAGGTCTTTGGTAAAGTAGAACAAGGAAAGGGGTGACATTGATAGCGTCTTTTCAGATAAGACACATTTGACTACAGAAGTTACATTTTTTTTTCTAAGTTTTGTGGACTTACTTTTTCCATAGCTATTTCTGTACTTGACCAAAAATTTTCACAAGTTTAGTTGAAATATTTCTGTCTTTGGACGATGTTTTTCATATTTGGTTATTTTTATAATGTTTGAATTTATAATTTTTGATCAACCTTTTAGTTGTAATATTTTTTCCTAGATTTTTATAAGCTTGGTCGAGACATTTCGTATTTTGGCCTTTTCGCCTTTGGTTATTTTTTCCTAGGTTTTTATAAGTTTGGACGAGCTATATCTGTATTTGGCCGACATCTTTCCCTTTTTGGTTGACAAATGTTCCGACTTTTCATAAACTTGAATGGTGTATTTCATTACTTGGTCAATATTTTTTTTTCATTTGGTTGACAAATTTTCGTATTTGGCCAAGATTTTTTTTCCATAGATTATTTTTATAAATTCGGCCGAGACATTTCTCTCTTTAGGCCTTTTCATACTTGGTTATTTTTCATATATTTCTGTATTTGCCATAACTTCTTCTAAGACTTTGTTCATGTCTGGTAATGTAAGCTCTGAGCCGACAAGACAACGTCATGAAAACAAAACCAATAAAGAAAATCAACAAAAATCTTGGTTTCAATATCTTTATCACCAAAATATGTGTGTTATTCATCAAAACACTTTAATGATATAAGAAAAAATCAATGACATAGATGCTTAGTGAAAAACAGTTTAGAGATATAAGAAAAAATCAATGACATACATGATTAGTGAAAAACAGTTTAGTGATATATCATAAGAAACAATCAGTGACATAGATGATTAGTGAAAAACCAAAAAGTTCTGGATTAGTGATCTTCATTCTTCTGGGCTCTGCTGGTTGACTATCAAAAACACTGTTGTTGTCGAAGTCATCACACATACCTTATTTGTTTCGGATCCAGAATAAAGACATGTATGAGCTATCATACAAGATATCTGAATACTTCTTTTTTATCATACCAAAACCACCCGGTAGCGGTGGTCGACACTTTTTTCTAATACTACCACTTGATTGGGTAGCATAAGCGATAGGTCCTTGCAGTACGCCTTAAGGGCTGCCAAGCTGTCTCTATCATTTGGTTGGATATCCTCTGCTACTATGAGTGGAGGTGTTGCCAGGGTGTCTAAGGGTGTCATCCTTTCTCGTGATGTCTGGTGATGTAAGTACCGTTGTAGGTTCGAATTGTATAGATTGTCACGTAACTGACAGGGATAATCATTGTGAATGTTCCTATTATGGCGGGTAAGGTTATCATTGAAGATACAGTGGTGGCAGTCTGGTACTTGCGTTAGACTACCAGGCTGGTGTAAATAGACAGGTGGTGCTGTCGTCTCTGGTATTGTAGTGTTTGGTGTATTCATACGTGGCTGATGACGTATTCGTTTGTGTTTTTGTAGGCCATCGTTCGTATTATACACCTTATCACATAACTGACAGGGATATATTTGGTCTTTCCCCTCGTGAATGGTCCGAATGTGACGATTAAGGGTATACTTATCACAATAGGCTTTGTCGCACACTGAACACGTGAAAGTAGATCTGGTGGTCATATTGATAAACTGGTCACAAGTCACACTTTCGGTTGTTTTTTCTTTCTTACAATCCCCAAAAAAATGTTCTGGTGTATACAATATATGTTTCAATGTTTTATCAGAGGCCAACGACACGAACACTGCTCACACCAGCCTGTTTCACCGATGTAGCTACCCAAGTCAGTACGTGAACAATAGCTGGTTACTACACGAACACTGCTCACACCAGCCTGTTTCACCGATGTAGCTACCCAAGTCAGTACGTGAACAATATCTGGTTACTACACGAACACTGCTCACACCAGCCTGTTTCACCGATGTAGCTAGCCAAGTCACTACGTGAACAATATCTGGTTACTACACGAACAATGCTCACACCGGCCTGATTTAAAAAATAACTCTGTAGCTACCCAAGTCAGCCCGTGAACTGGTACTGAGCTCACAAGAGACGCCGTCTATTTTATACACTGGTTCTGCACACGACGTAGCTGACGTGGCAGTTAGACAAGTTATTCTCACGCCTGCTTCCCTACACACCGATGACTCATACTTAATGACTTTTGCATATGGCGTTGATGACGTAGGGGCTGTCTCGGACATCCGCGTTCTTTACCAAAAATTTGTGGTTTGTGATATTCTTGTAGGGACACGATTTAATTATGGGTGAGTGTATCTGTACTGGTTGTGGTACCAGTAGTAATGGTATGGGTGTGTCTTTATGCTTGTATGTGTGTACTCGTGTCTGTATGTACATGTGTATCAAGTGTGTATGGGTATGTCTGTGTATAGTTGTGATGACAGTAGTAATGGTATGGGTTGTCTTTGAGTTTGTAGTAGGTGTGTATTTGTGTAATTGATTATGGGTGTGTACTTGTTGTGGTACCAGTAGTAATGGTTTGGGTGTGTTTTTGTGTGCTTGTAGGTCTGTATGTACAAGTGTATCAAGTGTGTATAGTTGTGATGACAGTAGTAATGGTATGGGTTGTCTGTGTATGGTTGTCTTTGTGTTTGTACTTGAGTGGTTGTTTTATAGCTGTGTGTGGTTGACTTTGTGCTTGTATGTGTGTACTCGTGTCTGTATGTGTGTATAGTTGTGATGACAGTAGTAATGGTATGGGGTGTCTGTGTATGGTTGTCTTTGTGTTTGTATGTGTGTTTGTGTATTTGATTATGGGTGTGTACTTGTGTATAGTTGTGATGACAGTAGTAATGGTTTTGGTGTGTCTTTGAGTTTGTAGTAGGTGTGTATTTGTGTAATTGATTATGGGTGAGTACTTGTGTGTACTTGTGATGACAGTAGTAATGGTTTGGGTGTGTCTTTGAGTTTGTAGTAGGTGTGTATTTGTGTAATTGATTATGGGTCTGTACTTGAGTGGTTGTTTATGGCTGTGTGTGGTTGACTTTGTGTTTGTGTGTGTGTGTACAGTGTCTGTATGTGTGTATAGTTGTGATGACAGTAGTAATGGTATGGGTTGTCTGTGTATGGTTGTCTTTGTGTTTGTATGTGTGTTTGTTTGGTTGTCTTTGTGGTTGTCTTTGAGTGTTCTTGTGTATGGGTGAGTGTGTCTGTGTGTCCTTGTGTATAGCTGTTGTTGTGACAGTAGTAATGGTATGGTTTGTCTGTACTTCTGTATCTGTATATGTGTGGTTGTCTTTGTATTTGTGTGTACATGTGTGTACCTGGGTGTCTTTGTGGTTGTATGACCCTCTTTGTATGATTTTTGCACACCCACAAAAAAGAGACTTGTATCTCTAATAACGCACCAGCTAATATTCTTATCGCTAATATTGGTAGTACTATTATCACTACTAGTGATTCCTCCTCACTTTACCCACCACCATTGCACTATACGTACTTTCCCCTACAATTTCCTTACTTGACTACTTGACCACTGCTTGACCACTGCTTGACCACGTCATCGATCACTTTAACCACTACCATAATCTTAGGCACATCGTCCTCTACAATTTAAGTGGTCACTCGACCACTTGACCACTACTTGACCACCACTTGACCACTACTTGACCACTAATTTACCACCCTTTAAGCATCACCATATCGTTACAATCACTTTTCCCCTAATATTTCCTCACTTGACCACTTGACCACTGCTTGACCACTAATTTACCACCCTTTAATCACCACCATATCATTACAATCACTTTTCCCTAAAATGTCCCTAAAATTTTCCTTACTTGACCACCGCTTGACCACCACTTGACCACTGCTTGACCACTAATTTACCACCTTTTAAGCATCACCATATCATTACAATCACTTTTCCCCTAAAATTTCCTCACTTGACTACTTGACCATTGCTTGACCACTGCTTGACCACTAATTTACCACTCTTTAATCACCACCATATCATTACAATCACTTTTCCCTAAAATTTCCTTACTTGACTACTTGATCCTTACTTGACCACTGGTTGACCACTGTGTAACTGTGAACACCTCTTATTACATTTATGACCACCCCTATATCACTCCTACTTGACCACTAATACACCTTACCACATTACAGCTTTATAAGATTTCATTTCTAATCGGTGAATATACCACCCTTTACTTTCACTAAGACACTACTATCACCCCACATTTATCTTCACACGTTTATGAACATTTAAAACAATTGGTACCGACCCGTTACACCCTTGGCATTTTATACATCACTCACCACACATAGTAATATACCATAAGTAACCACAATAACTTTCCCTTCAACCATTCATACACTTTCCCACTAAATACTTTCACACACCAAAAATCACCCCGTTCCCACCAAACAAATAGACCAACCTTAGTTACTTTTACAGATTTTCGTTCAGACCAGGCAGCCACCACCAAAAAAAAAAATAGACCCGGTTCCCACAAAAATTTTTCCCCTCAGTCCCCCAAAAAACTATCAGCCGCCATCAGCCGCCATGATGGATGTCAAAATACGTGTGTAGGTCGCATCCTTTACTACTTACGATATCTATCTACGGTATCTATCTACCATCTATCTATCTATCTATCTATCTATCTATCTATCTATCTATCTATCTATCTATCTATCTATCTATCTATCTATCTATCTATCTATCTATCTATCTATCTATCTATCTATCTATCTATCTATCTATCTATCTGTTAGCCTGTCTGTCTGTCTGTCTGTCTGTCTGTCTGTCTGTCTGTCTGTCCGTCCGTCCGTCCATCCCTCCGTCCCTCCCTCCGTCCCTCCGTCCGTCCTACTGTCTGTCTGTCTGTCTGTCTGTCTGTCTGTCTGTCTGTCTGTCTGTCTGTCTGAATGTCTGTCTGTCTGTCTGTCTGTCTGTCTGTGTAGTAGAAGAATAGATAGTACTGAAAGTAAACTTACCAAGATATCACGATCAGCCAATAAATGGTGGGCGGTGGGTTGACTGCAGAGTACTGCAAAGGATATGCAACTAATTTTCTCTCACAAAAAATTACATTTTTTTAAAAAAAAAAAACGAACGAAAATCTTTATTTTCAAAGGGTTAAGAATTGGGCACGTAGGACCGTCCTACATTCTGCCCTTCTTCTCTATTTCCTCTCATACATTCTTTCATTCAACATCTCTTATGAAGCAATTCTTTGACAACAAAACGCATGAAAAATAACTCGTTGAGGCAATGTTTAACATGGGCATCATAAATACCCAACGTGGGTAGTAACTGCCATACATATGGGAATGTTTAAAAAAAAATTGAGTAACTCATCTAATGTGCTGTTGAAGAAAAATAAAAAGATGAGATAGAAAATTTTCACGTATTTAAAATAGATGCATTATTTTATGAAAACTTTTAAAATGCCTTAAAGATTTTATATTATATATTATAACGCATATGCCTGTAGATAACTGCAGATAAACATTTTATAAAGCTTTGATAAAAATGCAACAATTATATATAAAATATAAGCAATGCTACTAAAAGTTATGTCCCTTAATATAACGTTTCTTAAGTTAAGTCCCCTTGCTATATATTAATTATAATGTAAATTAAAAAATTAAATTTTATTACGTAATAACTGTTTGTAACACTAACAAACTATGCCAGTTGGCTGCACGGGAATGAGAAGAACACATGTAGAAAATTTCATCTCAATCGGATGGACCGTTCGCGAACGCATAAAGAACATACGGACATACATAGTCTTATATATATATATATATATATATATATATATATATATATATATATATATATATATATATATATATATATATATATATATATATATATATATATAATTAAGACACAAACAATAGATTACACGATTTATTGCCTGGCATATTTCGCTGCATCTCGTCAGGTACATACTGCAGAAATCTCGCAACATAAAGTGAAATAACTAGATAAATCCTTCAATCTGAAATATACACATATTCGCACAGGAATATCGATTGTCTACCACGGTAATTAGTCATACTGCCAAATTGAGGGAGTGGCCATGGGAAGTCCGCTTGGACCTATTATAGCAGACATCTTCATGACACATTTAGAAGAAAATAGATCTTCAGATATCAATAACTTGGCCTTCTACCGTCGTTACGTGGACGATATACTAATTATCACCACAGACGAGCAACAAGCAACGTCGTTCCAGGCCACAATGAACGTGGCACATAAAAACATCTCTCTATCTATGGAACACGAACACAACGAAGCGTTGCGGTTTCTAGATATCCTAATGAAACGTAGAGCAAACGGCACAATTCAAAGATCGGTGTACCGTAAAGAAACATGGACTGGCCAATATTAAAATTTTCAGAGCTTCGCACCTGTCCAGTACAAACGGGGCCTAGTACGGACCCTGTTTGACCGTGCTAGGAAGATATGCACCCAGGACACACTGACAGAAGAATTTGAAACTCTGAAGAATGCCCTAAACCTGAATGGGTACTCCACATGATTTATAAAGCGCCACTGCCAACAGCCCAAACCTAAACCAGAAGAAACTACAGTCCCTAAACTCAAGGTTTTCATCCAGTTAACCTTCCGAGGAGATGACGTAATGCAACGTTTGCAGGACCGGCTCATCACAGCAGTCGGGCGAACATTCTGTGCTGCAACTCCGGTTATCAGGTACAGAACCACACCGATCCCCATCCCAGCAGTTAAAGAACCTGTAGCTTTGTACACCAAATCGAATTGTATTTACCAATTTACATGCAGGTGCGAGGCCATCTACATAGGTAGAACAGAGCGACAGTTACATAACAGGGTGTTGGAACACATTCCGAACTGGGTGGACAAGATACTACACACAGAAGATGGTAGCCTAGGCAGGCCGACACACCGGAACAGTCCTGCTTCATCGATCGCGAGACACGTGCTCGAGAGTGGCCATGTGGTTGAAAGAGACAGTGCCTTCCGTGTGTTGTTCAACACACAGAGTAGTCGGTTGTTAAGGTTTGCTGAAGCCATAGTGATCAACCTGCGTAAGCCGGCCTTGTGCAAACAGAAAGACATGTTAGTCAGTTTAAAATTACCGTGGTAGACAATCGACATTACTGTGCGAATATGTGTATATTTCAGATTGAAGGATTTATCTAGTTATTTCACTTTATGTTGTGTGATTTCTGCAGTATGTACCTGACGAGATGCAGCGAAATATGCCAGGCAATAAATCGTGCAATCTATTGTTTGTGTCTTCGTTATTCAAATTCACTACGGGAAAACATTGTTTTGAATATATATATATATATATATATATAGCCGGTCTCTCTGGCCGAGGGGTTACACCACTTTCTCCGTAATTCCGTTTATCACGCAGAGTCTCGTAGTGGGCGAGAACTGGGAGCGGTTCGTCCCCCGCTGGTGACTTGCTGGATAACTGAGCCGGCCGCTCAGAAAGCAGTGGCAAACTACTGAGCGAAAACAACAGACAGCTGAAGATGCTGCTGTTGACAGCGGTGTCCTGTAAAAGGATATGCGAATTAAACAAAAAAAAACAACTATATATATATATATATATATATATAAGACGAAGAAGGAGACGACACGTCAGTAGTAGTGGTAGTGATAGCGGTGGCAGTAGTAGTAGTAGTAGTAGTAGTATAACAGTGTAGATGATATGATAAGGCTGTGTGTGTGGAAGGCTCGTGTCGATATAGTGGACAAGTCTCGTCTGTTCTATAAACATTCGTTTATTAGTTGAAATCATACATCTTCTACTTGATGATGGTAAACACGGACATCTTTACTGTTCTCCTAGTTGAATCCCAAGTCCCCAGTGACGTGTGTGCAACCCCTGGATACGTCTACCCATTCGTGCATACACGTTCACTAACTATGATATCCCACTAGTTAATGAATGCACAGCATTCATTAACTCTCCACTCCTAAGCTAACTCTCTTTACTGTTATAGTAGTAGTAGTAGTAGTAGTAGTAGTAGTAGTAGTAGTAGTAGTAGTAGTAGTAGTAGTAGTAGTAGTAGTAGTAGTAGTAGTAGTAGTAGTGAAGGGGAAAAAAGGAGGAGGAGGAGGAGAAGTATCTTGGGATAGAAAGAGTGATCCTCCACCATCACCCCGTCCGCCTCCTACAGGCACACATCTTGGTTCTGCCAATCTGTCCACTTCGCCAGCAGTTGCCTCAGATGCCTTGGATATCTCCAAGAAGCACAACAAACAAAACAGTCCGCTCTCAGCAAGCAGCCAGCACATCCGGACTCACGAAAATAACCACTCACCTTAAGACACAGCGGGACGAAATAACGCCAGGGACTAGAATCCAAGGCGGTTCATAAGGTCATATGTCTTGGAGAAATGTCAGCGGTAAGAGAACACAGATTTCTTCCCTCACGTGGTTTCCCGTCACAGAGAGCTGTTTACTAGGTACAACAACCTGAGAGCGACGTAGTCCAGATCCCAGAATTCTTATCTCTGGGATAACAACGGATATCTATAAGATTATATGTTCTTTTCTCTGTGATATTATTATATAATGACACTTGGATATTACTGGTCTGAAGATAAAGCGTACGTGCGTCAAGAAATATTGCGTCATTCTGTGAGTGTTTATTTCTACTTGCTCTGTAGTGGTCTCCTCAATAAATTCTATTGTTTTGAATTCGTTTGTGGTATAACTAATGTTTATTGTTTGTAATGTGTTGTCTCTATACTTGTTGATCTGTTACAAATGAGAAAGGATCCTATTTCACAAGACAGTTCCGACTGGAGATGTATTTGAACTTAAGTCATCTTGGCTTAAAGGCGATTACAAAAGTCACTAACGCACCTTGAATGCCAGTGACATGTTAAATATAGGCAAAATGTTTATCTAAATCTGCAGTGAAGCAAAGCAGTTGAACACAATAAAAGAAACACACCCGCTTCTATTGTTTATTCCACTTTATTAGTAATGCAGCCACTACTCGTATCTGTCCCATAATAGTCACTATACGGCTCTGAAACATGAACATTATATAATTTATCAGCTCTTTTGAAAGCGATGTTGCCACAATATGCAAACTGAACAGAAAAGAGACGAAATGAACACATTTATTATGATACAGCGATTAATTAACAAATAATGAAAAATATATACAGATGCAGTGAGTCTTACATTGCTAGATTGCTACTGATAACGTTATTAATAACATACAGGGGAAAGAAACAATGGGAGTCAAAGAAACAGTTACATCACATAGTCGTGCGTGGAAAGCTTATTGCGGCAATATGAACATACGATTTCAACCACAGTCCTCTCATTGGCTCAGTTGATGGTAATGTTTATGGTTAGTGAAGATGTATAATAAGAAGCAAAAATGTGACTGTTACATCATAAATGTTAACAAGAAGCAAATATGGCATGACTTTAGTTGGATAAACGTGGGCAGTGAAATATTACTTCTTTTGGCATGCTACCCAGGAGAAGTTATTGATTTCTTCTGATTGTCGATAATGTTTAGTTTATTTTATTATGACTAATTAGGTCAAGTGTTATCTCTAGAAACATTAGTAACCAAATCATTGATTATGTGTAAACAGTACTTTCACAAGCCGAGTTTCTATTTAGCTAGTTTCCTTCGTCGCTACCTACCTACCTACCTACCTACCTACCTACCTACCTACCTACCTACCTACCTACCTACCTACCTGCCTGCCTGCCTGCCTGCCTGCCTGCCTGTCTGTCTGTCTGTCTGTCTGTCTGTCTGTCTGGTCTGTTTACCTTTCTAGTCTGTTTGTTTGTCTGTTGAGTCTGTCTATTTGATCTATCTGGTCTGTTTTGTCTGTCTGTATATGGTTTGTCTGTGTAAAGTTGGACGATGTTTAGTTCGTTCACACTTACAATTAAGTATAGCAAGCATTGTAATTTTAGACTGAGTGATACCGTCGCAGTGAACTGCGTGGGAGTTGGATCTGTGCGAGAAATCCTCTCACCGAGTCTATTCTTTGCAATCCCATGGATCTGTACGAGAAATCCTCTCAACCGAGTCTATTTCTTTCCAATCCCCTGGATCTTGTACGAGGAAACCTCCTTCACCGAGTCTATTTCTTTGCCATCCCATGGATCTGTACGAGAAATCCTCTCACCGAGTCTATTTCTTTGCCATCCCATGGATCTGTACGAGAAATCCTCTCACCGAGTCTATTTCTTTGCCATCCCATGGATCTGTGCGAGAAATCCTCTCACCGAGTCTATTTCTTTGCCATCCCATGGATCTGTGCGAGAAATCCTCTCACCGAGTCTATTTCTTTGCCATCCCATGGATCTGTGCGAGAAATTTCCCCTCACGAGTC